>MCFE01000118.1:0-162657 GCA_002104905.1 Basidiobolus meristosporus CBS 931.73 | reverse complement strand
CTAACCCTAACCCTAACCCTAACCCTAACCCTAACCCTAACCCTAACCCTAACCCTAACCCTAACCCTAACCCTAACCCTAACCCTAACCCTAACCCTAACCCTAACCCTAACCCTAACCCTAACCCTAACCCTAACCCTAACCCTAACCCTAACCCTAACCCTAACCCTAACCCTAACCCTAAACCCTAACCCTAACCCACTCCCACTCAGCTAAATGTTCATACTGACTAGTCCTAATTTTGACCTAAGATATTCAAACTTGTCTCTAGCTAATGGTTTGGTAAATATGTCTGCAATCATTTCATCTGTAGGACAGTAAACTAAGCTAACTAAGTTATTCTCTATAGCTTCACATATGAAATGATGTCTAATATCTATGTGCTTGGTTCTAGCATGAAAAGTTGGATTTCTACCTAATTGTATACATCCTTGATTATCTTGAAATAAAGTAATAGGCGTTTTTTGACATAGGCCTAAATCTGTAAAGAGCTTTCTTAACCACATTGCTTCTTTTGTAGCTTCACAGGCTGCCATATACTCTGCCTCTGTGGTGGAAAGTGCTACGGTTGGTTGCTTTCTTGAATTCCATGAAATGGCTCCTTTACAGTAAAGAAAGGTGTATCCTGTGGTGGATCTTCTGTCTTCTAAATTTTGTCCCCAATCAGCATCAGAGTATCCCACAAGATCCTGTTCTGAATCCTTATAAGTGTATCTTAAGCAGATATCAGCAGTTCCTTTTAGGTATCTAAAAATCCGCTTAACTGCTGCAATATGATCAGATCCATAATTCTGATTATGTTGGCTGACAACTCCCACTGAATATGAGATATCTGGACGTGTTCCAAGCATGATATACATCAGACTGCCGACCATAGATTAATAAGGAAAGTCAGGGCTTTCAGATGGCACCAAGCTCTCTTGATTTGGTTGAGTTTTGACCAAGTTAAGGTTTGTCTCCATTGGGGTAGCTGCCGGTTTACAGTCTTCCATTTTGTACTTCTTTAGTATATCTTGAATATACTTGGATTGGCTTAGGGTAATAGTCTGGGTACTTCTGTCTATGGAGAACTTAATCCCTAAATAGTAACTAAGTTCTCCTAAATCAGACATCTTGAACTCCTTAGATAGGCTGGATTTAGTCTCTTCCAGTGTTTCTAGGTTATTGGCGGCTATAATAAGATCATCCACATATAGAGCTAATAGAACTGGATTTGCTCTATCTGGCTTATAGTATATACTATAGTCAGCATTACTTCTTTTGAAACTCAAGGATTCCAAATAAGAATCTATCTTGCAATTCCAGGCTCTTGGTGAATGTTGGAGACCATATAGTGACTTTTTAAGCTTGCAGACCAGATGGGGGTTATTTTGGTCAACAAACCCATCAGGCTGGTTCATATACACGTCCTCATCAAGTTCTCCATTCAAAAATGCAGTTTTTACATCCATTTGATGAATAAAAAACTTATATTTTGCTGCAATAGCCAAAATTAGTCTGATGGAATTAAACTTGGCTACCGGTGCAAAGGTCTCAGTATAGTCAAGTCCTTTTGTTTGAGAGTATCCTTTGGCTACAAGTCTTGCTTTGTATCTTTCAATTGTACCATCAGCCTTGTATTTTGTCTTGAAGACACATCTGCATCCAATTGATTTTTGGTTAATTGGTAATTTGACCAAGTCCCAAGTTTGATTTTCCATCAGTGCCTGATATTCCTCAGTCATTGCAGATCTCCAAAACTTTGTCTGAGGGCTATTTAGGGCCTCTTTTACAGTCTGGGGTTCATCAACATGGACTGAATAGGCATAGGCTAAGTTTGTACCCTCATTGATATAGTAATTTGGGCTATTTCTTGTCCAATTGGATCTCCGGGGCATTTGATACTGGAATGATCACTTCTGGGATATTCCTGGGCACTGATTCTGGCTGAACCATGGTTGTAGAGTCCTCTGGAGTGGAAAAATTTTCATTGTTTTGCTCTGATTCAATTGTGACAATTGGTGGACTTGAGATCATATTTTTGTCATTATCTGATGTCATTTTTTGTGAAAATTTTGAATTTTCATCAAACAACACATCCCTGGACTTGATAAGCTTCTTTGCTTTGGTATTGTAGAGTCTGTTTGCCTTACTCTCATTGCAGTAGCCCAAAAATATGCATTTTACACTTTTTGGCTCAAATTTTGACTGATTTCCAGCCAGTTTTTTGGCATATGCTGTACACCCAAATATTCTTAGATGTTCTGCACTTGGTCTGTATCCATACCATGCTTCAAATGGAGTAGAATCATGAAGTATTCTGTTATAACTCCTATTTTTAAGGCATACGGCAGTGGCAACTGATTCCGCCCAAAAATCATAGGATAATTTTTGATCATGGATCATGGATCTTGCTATATCAGTTATTGATCTGTTAGCTTGTTCTGCTACTCCATTTTGCTGTGGGGAGTATGGTACAGTAGTCTCTTGCTTTATCCCATGAATTTTGCAGAAGTGGATGAAGAGTTTTGAGGTATATTCTCCACTATTGTCAGAGCGTATTTTCTTGATTTTTTCACCAGTTTCTCTCTCCACCATGGCTTTAAACTCCCTGAGCGTAGACGGAGCTTCTTCCTTTCTCTCCATGAAGTAGACCCATGTGTATCTTGTATAATCATCAATAAAAGTGATTAAATACTTCATCCTGCCTAATGATAAATTTTGCATAGGTCCACACAGATCTGAGTGAATTAGATCTAATTTTTTCTTAGTTTTGATTAACCCAGAGCTTTTGAACGATTGTCTGGCTTGTTTCCCATATATGCAGGCTTCACAGTGCTCCGAATTAGCTGGGGGAGCAATTTTCACTCCAGAAATTAGCTGATCTTTGATCATTTTACGCAAATAATCAAAATTGATGTGTCCAAATCTCCTGTGCCAAAGCATTGGTGTTTCTTCATTTAAGTTACTTATATTGGCCTTCAAGTATGATGGAATATAAGTCAACTTGTATAGATTCTGACCTCTGATGCCCAAAGCAATATGAGCACCATTTTGATCAGTGATCCTGCATCCAGAATTGTCAAAACTGAAACTGAGTCCTTCTGCTGTGGCCTTGCTTACAGAGAGTAGGTTCTTGGTTATTTCTGGTACATAGAATACTTCATTAAAGGTCAGTGTATGGCTTCCTTTACTGCTTCTAAGGTTTACTTGGATAGTTCCTTCTCCCACTGCATCAAGTGTTCTATTGTCACCCATGAAAACCTTCTTAATTGGAATTTCTTGATATTGGGTAAAAAGTTCTTTTTGGTGTGTAAAGTGTTGAGAAGCTCCAGAGTCAATATACCATGTCTGAGAATCCTTGTTTGTGGTCATATTTAGTGCAGATATGAATAGTCTATCTTCAGTTGTTGCAGTATTTCCATATTCAGGCTTCTTTTGCTGATAATCTCTCTTTTTGAGACACCGGTCTGATGTGTGTCCTTTCCTTTTGCAGTAGTTGCAAAATAGGTTGCTGTTGCCTTTGTAGGGTCTTGGGTACCTCCTTTGTTGGTTGTCATTGCTTATTAAAGCATTTTCTTCTTCCTTCTTATTGGCGCTTGATTTTCTTAATTCTTCATCCAGGAGCCTTCCATATACGTAATAAAGGTCAAATCTTCAGTTCTGGACTCTAGGGCTGATACAAGGCCCTGAAACTTGTCTGTCAGGCTATTCAGGATGGTAACTATCACATCCTCTTCAGTAGTTGGTACGCCCACAGATTCCATCTCATCTACCAGCAGGGTAATTCTGTTAATTAGATTTTTCATTTCTTCTCCTGGCAGCATCTTTGTAGTAAATAATTTTTGTCTCAGATACATTTTCTTGGCAGATGAACATGACTGGTAGGTGTCCTCTAATGCTTTCCAGGCATTCTTTGCCGTTTTTGCTCTTGAGCATTGAATTAGCAATTTGTCCTTGACATTAAGGCAAATGCAGTTAAAGGCACTTTGTTCTTTCTTATGGTACTTTAAGGCTTCCTCTTCCACGTTTTTAGGAGGGCATTCTTCTCCCATGACAATATCCCAAAGGCCTCTTTCTTGTAGCAGCATCTGCATCTTCACCTTCCACACTTGGTAGTTAGATCCATCCAACTTCTCAGCAGAGGGAAAAATTCCAATAATAGCAGTAATAGACATTGCAGAGAGTGACAGCTTGGGGCTCATAACCTGTTGTAGGAGTCTTGAAGATATTGGAGGTGATTTGGAGAACAAGTAGATTATGTGGTTTTCACTTAATGATTTATTGATTGTAAAAGTAGTATTTATACTTTTACCTGGTCTTGGCATAACAAACATGTAGAATAGGTTAAGAAATGTCCCAAGAACATGTGTGCAAAGTTTGGGGCTGTTTGGACAACTTTGAGAATTTTCATGTTCTGGGTACCTGGTATTTTGGTGAAAATATTCTAAGTAAATCCCAACAAGGAATTTGGTCAGTATTTTCTAGGATTTGAAGGTAATGATCTAAGTGACTAAGTTAGGTGAATATTTAGGTGGAAATACAAATTTTTACAACAAGATATTCATATTTAAACTTGGCTTCTTTATTTACAATTTAAATAAAGATTTCACCCTGTGGTGATTATCATCCCCCCTAACCCTAACCCTAAGCCCTGCAACTAAGCTACCTGAGTTTCCCTAACCCAAAAACAGAGAAACTCCTCCTAACAGCCATACACCACTCCAAGGCAATTCACCACACTCTACATACTCAGCTCTGGGATCATATTATGAGTTCTTTGCCTCTGCAATCTTCCAACTCTATAACAAGAACAGTATCAAGGCTCTACAGGGCAATGAGGCCCTCTTCCAGGAAGTTACCTTCAACAGAACAGCTGGGTAACATCTTCTTCTCTACAAAGCAGTACTCAACTCCTGGCTTTCATCCTGACTTCAAGACTCTGCCCATCCCACTTGCACTTGATCAAAGGAGAATCCATAATGTGCTCAAGAGGCTTCCCAACTCTACTGCTCCAGGTGTGGACACAATCTCTTATGAGCTTCTGAAGACTAGTACCAAGGCCATGTCTGCACTTCTGCTTCCACTGTTTCAGCAATGCTCAGCCCAGCTTTCTACTCCTGAGGAATGGTCCTTTGCAAATGTTCTGCCACTGTACAAGGGTAAAGGAAAGCACCTGGATCCTAGCTCCTACAGGCCAATATCTCTGCTGCCCACCTGCAGAAAGGTGTTTGAGCTTCTGCTTGCTCAGGAGCTCTACTCTGACTCCCTCAAGTTTCATCCTGCACAGTTTGGCTTTGTTCCTGGCCTCTCCTTGGAATATGCAGTCATACTTAGCCAAGATCACTCTCTCCAGTGCAAGTATCCATCTGTTCTGTGTGATATTACCAAGGCCTTTGATTCAGTTGACAGAAATCTGCTTTGGTCCAAGTTGCAATGCTTCTCCAGTACCTCTCTCACCCTCCTTGTCAGGTCTCTGTTTCTGGATCCACAAGCAAGAATTCTGCACCCAAGTGAGCAATCAGCTGTGTTCTCAGTTCCTAATGGAGTGGTTCAAGGCTCTGTGCTTGGTCCTATACTGTTTGCCATCTTCCTGAATGATTTCCCAAGACTCTCAGCTGACTGCCTGATTACTCTCTTTGCTGATGACATCAGAATATCCTCCTCCAATGTGCAACAAGACTCCCAGACCATCCACCAGTATCTGCAGAAGAATAATCTCCAGCTTTCCATTGCAAAGACAGTACCTTTGGGCTCTCCCATCAACTTGGAGAACTCCACTCTACCTGCTCAGGTTTCTGCTACATATCTTGGCTTTCCTTTCCTTCCAACTGGACT
The DNA here is from genome assembly GCA_002104905.1 of Basidiobolus meristosporus CBS 931.73. Lineage (NCBI taxonomy): Eukaryota > Fungi > Basidiobolomycota > Basidiobolomycetes > Basidiobolales > Basidiobolaceae > Basidiobolus > Basidiobolus meristosporus. The sequence goes on along the minus strand of MCFE01000118.1, from coordinate 156,840 downwards.
AGACTCTGGAGCACACCTGAAGAAGAGAATTATCCTGGCAAGACAGGCACTCCACAAGCTACTGGCTGTTACTCCTCCTACAACTTCAGCTCCCAGCTGCCTCCTTCTACTCAAGCAGTTTGTCTTCACTGTCCTGGAATTTGGCTTACCACTTCTCTCTCTTACTCCTAGAGACTGCACTAAGCTTGACAAGTTTGCAGTATGGTGCATTACCTCCTTGTTGCCTCATTTGCCTGAATGCCCCTACAGACATGCTATTCTTGGTGCTTTTGGGTTTATGCCCTATAAGATCAGACTTCTCTACCTTAGAACCAGATTATACCTCAGACTTCACAACTGCAGCAACCCACTGATTAAGGCCTGGAAGAGAACACACCACACAACACCTGGCTCCTGCTGGAGAACTATACTTGGAGATCCTGAAGTCAAGAAGTTTGCTCAGTATATTCTGCAGTCAGAAAAACCCAAGCTGGCCTACCTGAAGTACTTGACAGACCTTTGGCAGCAATATCTGCAGCAGCACACTCACTTTATGATGAATATCAATCCTTATTGCATTCCCCTCATTAATGTTGATCACAAGTCATTCTTGCCTCTCTTGCTACCCCCCTTCCCACTGAACAGTGTCTTGAGCACTGAAGAACTATCATCACTTCTTATTAACTTACCTACAAATTCCCCTCAGCTACACACTCTTGTATCAAAGCTACAACAGTAGCGCTGGCTTCTTTGTTTCAACTGAAATAAAGATTTCACCTGTTGGTGACTGTCTCCCCCCCCCTAACCCTAAGATTCCAAATAAGAATCTATCTTGCAATTCCTGGCTCTTGGTGATTGTTTGAGACCATATAGTGACTTTTTAAGCTTGCAGACCAAATGGGGGTTATCTTGGTCAACACACCCATCAGGCTGGTCCATATACACATCCTCATCAAGTTCTCCATTCAAAAATGCAGTTTTTACATCCATTTGACGTATAAAAAGCTTATATTTGGCTGCAATAGCCAATATCAATCTGATGTAATTAAACTTGGCTACTGGTGCAAAGGTCTCAGTATAGTCTAGTCCTTTGGTTTGAGAGTATCCTTTGGACACAGGTCATGCTTAATATCTTTCAATTGTATTATCTGCCTTGTATTTTGTCTTGAAGACACATCTGCATCCAATTGATTTTTGGTTGATTGGTAATTTGACCAAGTCCCAAGTTTGATTTTTCATAAGGGCCTGATATTCCTCAGTCATTGCAGATCTCCAAAACTTTGTCTGAGGGCTATTCAGGGCCACTTTACAGTCTGTGGCTCATCAATATGGAGTGGATAGGTATAAGCTAAGTTAGTACCCTCATTGATATAGCAGTTTGGTCTATTTCTTGACTGGTTGGATCTCCAGGCTCTTGATACTGAAATGATCACCTCTAGGATATTCCTGGGCACTGATTCAGGCTGAACCATGGTTATAGAGTCCGATGGAGTGAAAAAATTTCATTGTTTTGCTCTGATCTAATCCTGAAAACTGGTGGACTTTGGATTGGATTTTTGTCATCATCCAATGTCATTTCTTGCAAACATTATGAATTTTCATCAATCAAAAAATCTCTGGACTTGATTAGCTTCTTTGGTTTGGTATTGCAGAGTCTGTATGCTTTACTCTCTTTGCAGTTGCCCAAAAATATGCATTTTACACTATTTGGCTCAAATATTGACTGATTTTTGGGCAGTTTCTTGGCATATGCTGTACACCCAAATATTCTTAGATGTTCTGCACTTGGTCTGTATCCATACCATTCTTCAAATGGAGTATAGTCACAAAGTATTCTGTTACAACTTCTATTTCTATGTTATACAGCTGTGACAGCTGACTCCACCCTAAAATCATAGGATAATTTTTGATCATGGATTGTGGATCTTGCCATATCAATTACTGATCTGTTTCCACATCCTTCTACTTCATTTTGCTATGGGAAGTCAGGTACAGTAGTCTCTTGCTTTATCCTACAAATTTTGCAGAAGTGGATGAAGAGTTTTGAGGTATATTCTCAACCATTGTCAGAGCATATTTTCTTGATTTTTTCGCCAGTTTCTCTCTCCACCATGGCGTTAAACTCCCTAAACTTAGACAGAGCTTCTTCCTTTCTCTCCAAAAGGTAGACACACATGTATCCAGTATAATCATAAATAAAGTGGTTCAATACCTCATCCCACCTAAGGACAAATTTTGCATAGGTCCACATAGATCTGAGTGATTTAGATCTGACTTTTTCTTGGTTTTGATTACTCCAGAGCTCTTGATTGGTTGTCTGGCTTGCTTCCCATATATGCAGGCTTCATAGTGCTCCAAATTAGCTGGGGAGCAACTCTTAATCCAGAAATTAGCTTATCTTTGATCATTTTTTGCAAATAATCAAAATTGATGTGTCCAAATCTCCTGTGCCAAAGCCTTTGTATTTCTTCATTCAAGTTACTTTTATTGGCTTCCAGATATGATAGTATATAAGTCAACTCATACAGATTCTGATCTCTGATACCAAAAGCAATATGAGCGCCATCTTGATCTGTGATCCTCCATCAAGAATTGTCAAAGTTGAAACTGAGTCCTTCTGCTGTGGCTTTGCCTACAGATAGTAGGTTCTTGGCTGTTTCTGGTACATAGAGTACTTCTTTAAAGGTCATTCTATGGCTTCCTTCCCTGCTTCTGAGGCTTACTTGGATAGATTCTTCTCCCTCTGCATCAAGTGTTCTATTGTCACCCATGAAAACCTTCTTGATTGGAGTTTCTTGATATTAGGTAGAAAGTTCTTTTTGGTGTGTAAAGTGTTGAGATGCTCTATAGTCAGTATACCACATCTGAGAATCCTTGTTTGTGGTTGTGTTTAGTGCAGATATGAATAGTTTATCTTCAGTTGTTGCAGCATTTCCATATTCAGGCTTTTTTTGCTGACTATCACTCTTCTTGAAGCACCAGTCTGATGTGTGTCCTTTCCTATTGCAGTAGTGGCAAAACAGGTTGCTATTGCCTTTAAAAGGTCTTGAGTATCTTCTTTGTTGGTTATCATTGCTTATTAAAGTATTTTCTTCTTCCTACTTATTGGCGCTTGATTTTCTTAATTCTTCATCCAGGAGCCTTCCATATACATAATTTAAGGTCAAATCTTCAGTTCTGGACACTAGGGCTGATACAAGGCCCTGAAAATTGTCTGTCAGACTATTCAGGATGGTTACTGTTGTATCCAAGAGAAAAGTGTAATAAAACTCTTGAATGAGTTAACCAAACCTAAGTGACAACTAAGTGCAGAATCTTAAAATTGTCAAGAGTGCCAGAAATATTAGCAGAGAGGTTCTGGTCTAATATTGGTCTTATATATAGCTGAGTTGGGCTATAAAGGCAACAGAGTAGGTTTGCTATGCAGGCTAGGCTTGGTGTTCTTGAGAGTGCTAGATATGCTAAGTTTGGGTAGAAACTAGAATGGATTTGTTCAACTCTTAATTTTATTGAGACACACACTAAACCAAAAGGTTTAGTAAACTTTATTTATACTTTTCTGATTGAGTTGCATTAGTAAGTGCTAAGAGACTGGACTAATTGAAATCTGTTGGGGTGTTGATAGGTGCATAAAATAAATGAAAAATTGCATCATTAATCAGCTGATGTCTTGGCAACTGCTAAGTGGTTGGATAAATCTCAGATGACTAATCACTTGGAATGGCTTAGCAGATCAGTTGAGGATGTAATGACCACATGAAAATTGATCAGGTGTGACAGCTAAATATAGATTCTGAGAAGTGATAAAATAAACCACAACAGGGATTAGTTATGTTTGGGTTAGGGAAAATCAGTCAGGGTACTAGATTATCTAATGGAGTGAAACTGGCCAAGTTTTAAATTTGATGCACAACAGTTACTATAATATCCTTATTAGAAGTTTGCATGCCCAAATATTCCATCTCATCCACCTGCAGAATAATTCTGTAAATTAGATTTCTCATTTCTTCTCCTGGATGCATCTTTGTATTAAGAATTTTTGTCTAAGATACATTTTGTTGGCAGCTGGACATGACTGGTAGGTGTCTTCTAATGCCTTCCAGGCATTCTTTGTCATTTTTGCACTTGAGCATTGAGTAAGCAATTTGTCTTTGACATCAAGGCAAATGCAGTTAAAGGCACTTTGTTCTTTCTTCTGGTACTTTAAGGCTTCCTCTCCTATGTTTTTAGGACATTCTTCTCCCATGAAAATATCCCAAAGGCCTCTCTCTTGTAGCAGCATCTTCATCTTCACCTTCCACACTTGGTAGTTAGATCCATCCAGCTTTTCAGCAGAGGGGAAAATTCCAGTAATAGCAGTAGTAGACATTGCAGAGAGTTACAACTTGGGGCTCATAACCTGTTGTAAGAGTTTTGGAGATACTGGATGTGATTGGGTGAACAAGTAGATTGTGTGGTTTTCACTTAATGATTTATTGAATGTAAAAGTAGTATTTATACTTTTACATGGTCTTGGCATAACAAACACGCAGAATATGCTTAGAGTGGTCCCAAAAACATGTGTGCAAGTTTTGAGGCTGTCTGAACAACTTTGAGAATTTTCATTTTCTGGGTTCCTGATATTTTGGTAAAATATTCCAAGTAAGTCCTAACAAGGATTTTGGTAGGTATTCTCTAGGATTTGGAGGTAATGATCTAAGTGACTAAGTTAGGTGAATATTTTGGTGGAATTACAAATTTTTGTAACACAGACTTCTCTACCTTAGAACAAGATTATATCTCAGACTTCACCACTGCAACAGCCTGTTGGTAAGGCCTGGAAGAGAATACACCACACTACACCTGGCTCCTGCTGGAGAACAATACTGGGAGATTCCAAGGTCAAGAAGTTTGCTCAATATATTCTGCAGTCAGAAAAACCCAAGCTGGCCTACCTGAAGTACTTGACAGACCTTTGGCAGCAATATCTGAAGCAGCACACTCCCTTTATGATGAATATCAATCCTTATCATATTCCCCTCATTAATGTTATTCACAAATCATTCTTACCCCTCTTGCTACCCCCCTTCCCACTGAACAGTGTCTTGAGCACTGAAGAACTATCATCTCTCCTTATTAACTTACCTACAAGTTCCCCTCAGCTATACACTCTTGTATCAAGGCTACAACAGTAGTGTTGACTTCTTTGTTTCAACTGAAATAAAGATTTTACCTGTTGGTGACTGTCTCCCCCCTATCTAGCACTCCCAAGAATACCAAGCCTAGCCTGCATAGCAAACCAACCCTGTTGCCTTTATAGCCAACCCCAGCTATATACAAGACCAATATTAGACCAGAACCTCTCTGCTAATATTTCCACCACTCTCTGACATTTCTAAGATTCTGCACTTAGTTGTCACTTAAGTTCAGTTAAACCATTCAAGAGTTTTATTACACTTTTCTCTTGGATACAGCAAAAGGGGATTGTGCCTCTTGCTGAGATTTGCACAATTAGATATGCTAATCAATTGTGGGTTGTTACAAATGGCAAATGAACATCAGCAATATTCCACATTGGGGCAAACTTGCAGCTCCAAAAACCAAAAAGATGATGTGCATACTCTCAACTGCCCTTTACAATATTGAATCTAGTCACTTACTCTATCTAAAGCAATAAGCGGTACAATGTAATTTATCATTGATGATATATCAGAGCGATGAAAAGGTTAAGAATTTTCCGAAGGTCACCACCATTGATAATGAACATATAAACCCGTAGTTGAACCAGGATGAGTACGGAATTTGGCTGTTTTAGAAAACTCTATACCTGATTGATTTGCGACAGAAAGTTTTGAAGTATGAAATCGCATTGTACCGCTAGCTATGTGCTGAATTGATACTTCTGTTCCTTCAGTTGTTGCAGACATTAAGGGAATATCTTGACAAATGATGTGTATACATATTGGAAGCTCCACCAATAGCGTAATGCTTTCTTTCAACTTGGTGAATATTTTAGCACTGCTTATTCCCAAACCCAATCCTACTTTCTATAATATTAATGGTATAAAACTTGTGTCCGGTCGCTGCATTGGTTCATGGTACTTGTAACTGCTGCCTAGGATATAAAGATATTGCCAGTCACGTCAAGATTAGTCACCATTGTTACTCTGTGAAAGCCTATAATGTATACATTAGCAATAATAAAGAGATGCTCTGGATCTGTTGATACCCTTTATAGTCTGTACATAAATAGATGCAAGTTGAACTGTAGTTCCGATTGAATGTTTGGATTGAATACCACCGACCGCCCACTTTTTATATACGTGTAGGGAGTTATGTAGCTTCGGCCACTATTTACAACTCGTATGTAGCATTGACTTATTCCTAGTGCGGGTGGTGTTTCATTTTCACTCAATTGATCCTGAATAGCCCAAGGTACCTTATAGCAATCCTGCAGCCCTCCAAGGTTCGAGAGAGTCGATAAGGTCAGTATTGGGTCCTGCCATCATTATCCAGCCACTTGTTTCTTTGTTCATTAGAAAGGAAACAACGCAAAACTACAGATGATATTTTAGTTTTGTAAGGGCATTCGGGAATCTGCTGAAGCGCTGAACTGCTAGCACTACATCGCAAGCAAAAAACAACTTTACCGCTCCGAAGAAAAGAGCTTCACACTTTGAGCATCCGGTCCTTTTGGGGATATTTCCATTTCCGATGCCATTCTCAGAAAAGATGGGATAGACGATGATTCAATTAATGGTGTCATCAGTGCCCATCCATGAGTTGAAGTTGGTAAAACTATTGTAATGCCTAAACAGACGGGGGAGCGATGTGAGTGGCTTGTTGGAGGTTGGTATTTGTGCCTTGTATCACTAGGAGTCCACATCCGGTACCAGAGGCACTTCACTCCATAATCAAGTAAAACATGCTTGGAGTTATTGATGATTAATTGCTGGCCAGCAGGCAAGGCAAGCACACTCGTCATGGGGATTTGTCTATGATCTTCAACTCCCTATATTTTCCGCTCATTCTTAGTGTTACATGTATATATGGACAAATAATGGCCATAGATTTCCGCTTGGTGAGAATATGTCCAATTTGCCATAATCTGGTTATTCCTACTATGTTGTTGCCTCCCAAATCAGAATCTACGCCTTGGTATATATGGAATATATCCGAGTCATTGGAAGTAATTTATGGCTTCAAGTGCAGTACCTCCGTAACTAGGCTTGTGAGATGGATAAACGTGAACCCCAATTGACCATACTGTGCCTGAGACAAGCAGTTGTTATAGGAGATTGTGGCTCTTCTAAAAACTGTTTGAATACGCTGTGACCTTGGATTGTGCGCAGCGTGATACACTGTAGGCTAGGTAAATACGAGCCACAGTAGCGGTTGAGCAGAGCAACTATCCATAGACAGCAAAATAAGGATATTTTTCAGACTCAAGATGGCTTGTTGCAAATGCACTTGGAACCAGAGCTAGTATCTTATTCATCAGATCCCCTGGAGGTGGACATCGCCAATAGTAGCAGCGAAAGTGAGAGAGCCAAATCCCCAACCTCTTAACATATTAAAACATCAAAGCCCCCTCGCCAGTGACATCTGTGCATCTGTATGCTGATTCTTCTACTGCCAATCTTGGGTGGTCTATTCAGAATTGCCTCATGGAGAACACCATTCACCCTGACATAACGTTGCAATGTTACGGGCATTGCTGGGCAGATCATTATTAGCCCCATATGTCTCGGCATATCAAAATGGCTTGACTGCTTGCCATATTGCCAGAGGGGCAAGCGGGACTAAATTTGCATACGACCGCATGAAGCTTACAAAGTATGGCCGGGTAGAACCTGGACGGTGTCACCAGTGAATAAGTATGGAAAAGAATTGAAATCTCCGTCAGGACAGGCTTAGAGCCAATAAACAAACCACAGCTCACTTTTTCCCGATAGAAAACGCCAGATCTACCCACATAACCCCCGCAGAGAATTATTGTAGTCTCCCCTTGCAGAATATTCGAGATACCTGCTTCCAAGGATTTATCCTTGTATATACAGACTGGAACGTCATCAAACGCTTTACTCCAATCCACCATGCTAAACAATGAGGATGGGAGATGACTTTGCTTTAGGACTTTCCTGATAGGTTCCTCGTCGACCAGCAATATGTGGTGTCACAAGGCACGTGCATTGCACGATTACGGAAGCTCGAGTGGTCAAGATATTTACAGCTGTTAAGCATCATGATTTGCTTGCAAGTCGCCTAACGAAGTCTTGGAGTGGGCGTCATGAAATCATGCTAAAACGTGGTTCAGAATCGGCAATCACTGGGCACGATATCATCAATCTAATTACATCTTCTTTCCGCGGGTCAACAGAACAATGATAACTCTTTGACACTCGAGTGGTTAGAGTGCTCAAGTTTAATCGGGCACCCCTGCCGCTACAAGGCCACTTGGCCGAAAATCAATATACATCAAACTTTACAAGCACTCCTCACTCAAGAAACTAGTAATGTTGCTAAAATGGTTGAACATGAATATTTTGTGTCACTCTAGCTCTCCGCGATCAGGCTGGCGAAAATAGAGCGTCAAGCACTCATCTTGCCCATCAAAGAGCGTGTAACTATCTAGACACACCCCACCAGTATTTGGAAAATACCAAATACTCCAGAACGGACATGGAAAATGGACTCATAACTACAGGATTATTTGATTGATATCCAAAAGCCTTAAGAGTGCGAGGTTCCACTTGGTCAGGAGCCCTTCTCGAAGTGGCATATGCCGGTCGGAGACAAGTAGCCATTCCCTTAGACTGTCTTTATTCAACTGGCACAACAGCCCATCTGCACCTTGTATAAAGAAGTGCTTTCATCGGCTACAGAGTTGGTATGGATTGTACTTTACTGAGCGCTCTACGAGATCACTTTGAACCAGGTTTTTGGTGCAATTGCAAAATTTGGATTGTAATCAAACATACCCCCTCAAGTAGTAAGTAGAATCCTTCCGGTTTAGAGCAATTTTTGCTAGACGCTAATAAAATATTTTCGCAATCCAACTTACCATCCACTTTTCACAAGCTTGCAACACATCAGTGCCAGTGAATCCAAAAGCATCGTTGGAAAACTCGAAGGATCATTACTGATCAAGTGGACAAGATGAGAAAGCAGAGTGATTTGTTTGACGAGGACCGTACACTTTAACTATACAGAATCCCAAGCTGACTAGGGTAGATACACATGCGCACGTGTTTGGCATTTGACTATAACTCTATACCACCACCACCCCCCCACAACCACCACATGTATCAACTGGAGCATTCCATAATTGGAAAATTGGATTTGTTGTTCACGGCACCCCAAGTAATGAGTCTCTAAGTTACGATTAGATCTGAATAATCGCGGATCAGAAGGAAAGGGTTATTATCATTGTTATTGTTACTATTTTATAGCTATTATTAGCACTCATGAGAATGCGGTGAAACCTCAACAGTGAAGATCCAAGCAGATTCTCAAGAGCCGCTTTTCAAGGAACCACCCTTTCCTTCAGTAGTCGAAGTCAAAAGCAGTCGTATGATGCAGCTTTGCTCTTGGGGCTAGCTCGACTCTCTGAAACACACTGGCATGTAGTGAATCAGCGTGCATCCACCCAACCCATCTCACGTTATATTTAGTGCCATCAGAGAGTTGCCTTTCGCCATAATGCTGCTCTTTCGCACCTCATCAAGTGAATCATCCAAACATCGGCAGCAACGCCAATTAGGTTGCCTCCTGCCAAAAACTCCATGCACTTGTGCAGAAATCTAGCTAATCCCGGCTACAATCATGTAGGCCAGTCTGAACTTGTTTAAAAGCCGGATATTGTATTCATTTGGATTTGTTGAATGAGCAATTTCACTCGGTAGCTCTGGGGTAGGGCTCCATCAACCTTGGGCGCATTCCTATCTTTCATCTACTGCTGGTTCACCCAGACCAATTCAATTTCGATCGAGGTGACGATTGGACTCACTGGACATGAGTTCAAATGACACTCTACTCTTGGCTTTAGACAGGAACAGATATGAGAACACTTGCCTTATTCGTATGCGCGCTTTGTCAAGTCGAATAGACCAGTGCCCTTTCCGCCAAAGATGGCTCTTGAACGAGAACGTGCAATGTGTCGAGATATCCAAGTTGGCATGCAACCCGTCAGCCTAATGCTGTAGATGATCCACCTCACACATAATCGATACACCAAGGCTCCTGTCCATATGCATAAAGCCACCCATCGATGTATAGACGAGCCTAGGGTGGTCGATTCCACCCTCAAGGTGGCCGTCGCTGGCCCTGGAGGTTGAGCCCAAGTTGAAAATTGCGAAATTAGGCTCCCATTGTAAAACGAAACAGACTATTCCACCTCTCACCCATACTATAGGCTTGGTTAATACCAATCATTAATAGTTTAGGGAGCCAATAACGGGGGTTGTGGCATTTACCTAGAATGGTCATGATGATTCCCAGATAATTGAGTCTGGTGTTTCATGTATTGTTTCTGCCTCTTTAAATTTAGGCCTTGGTTTTGAATCCTGTGTTTGATCTGAATTTTTCTCGGATGGCCCTGGACTACTCACAGCTCCCATGATATAGATGAATATCCTTGGCGACTTCGCAAACAGCTGTTGACTCGCCACTACCAAGATCCTGACATGGCTGTTGGATCTTGGAGTAGTGTGCATAGCGAGTTCTACATCGCTGCTTGTGATATTTAAGGGTATTCATGACGAAAACAGGGTAGGGGTCATCTGAGAGTTCTATACCCGTGCTGATTTGCCACGCACCAATCTTGTAGATCTCAACCTCAATATCCATAAGGCCATGGTCACAATTGAGGAAAGCAAAACGGATAGAACGTTGTCTGAACAGTTCAACTATTGGTTTGTTAAGGGGAAGCATGGTCAAGTTTGGCGAGTTTAAATGCATTGACAATAGGAGTAAAGGTTTTTCATAAAATTGCTGTTATTATACAATTTACCAAATGATTGGAATTCTAGACCATTCATCAACAGATTTCGAGCAATTGAATATAATGAATAGAAATCCAAGTGCAAAATGTCTGCTACAATCCAATACTGTTGACTAAAGATATTATCCTCATTGAGCTGTCATGGACAATGGCAATTCGAATACCATCGTATTTTCACCCAAAATATGGCTAATCATCAGGCCACTGCTGGTATCATTGCAGTTCAGCTCAGTAGGTAGGTCACATTAAAATGGATATCTAATAATTCCGGAACCCAATTCGTAACCATCCATTCATTCGTCTATCTACCAATTGCTTATCTGCAGGACATTGGCCAATGAAACTCGAATATTCGTACAACACACCCGTTGAAAAATATATAAATCCCCATGTTGCCATCTCAGCGGGTCTGATAAGAAGCTACTACCTTTTCATTTCTTTTACCACTCGATTGGCGTGTTTTGTAATTTTTCTACTTCAATTTGTTCCTCTTGATATTGCCAATTTTTGCTGAAGGATTTTCTTGTATCATTATCATTTTTGTACTACCTTCACCTGATTCACATATAATTCCGCCTTGTTTTACAAATTCTCCAAACCCTTTATATAGTATTGCTTCCATCTAGCCAAATAGATTTGATACGCCTGTTCGATTTATTCGTAGAAAATGCCTTTGAGTCCCGAGAGCTCGGTGGAATCCACCAACGAGGAAGAAGTTAATTCCTCCGATGAATCTGATGAGGTAGTTATTTAGCTTGGTTTGGTGACGCTCCTCATTCACGATCGGTCGGTTAAGTGAGGAACACGTCCCTTACCTTTATTTGGAATGCGTGTACATTACGAGAGTATTCGACCCGGGCTATGTGATAGTTTCATGTCGAATACTTCCGTGAGTAGTCGTATACAAACTACTTCGCTCACTAACAACTGAATATTGTAGTCTTGCTGTGTTATTTGCGGTGGTGAAGACGGGAGTAAAAAGAACGCTATAGTATTTTGCGACGGTGAAGGTTTTTTTCCTTTTACATACACGATATTTGCAACATTTTTTAACTCGTAATTGTCTTCACCCTCACCACTCACTCTCCCCTAAACCAACCCTTTCCTCCGATTGTCCCATTTCTCACATCGACACTACCGTTCTACGACCATTGTGTAACATCAACAGGTTGTGATATCCCCGTTCATCAAAGTGAGTATTGATTTTCGAATATGGATACGTATTTAGATCTTGTGCTAAAATGATTCGACAATCTTAATTGATTTATAGAGTGCTATGGCATTGATGTGGTGCCTCCAGGAAACCAGAAATGGTTCTGCCAACGCTGTGCCGACAAAATCCCAGTTGACCAAACGGTAATATCTTTAATAGTCAATAGTAGTGTACCTTGGTACATATTGTATGTGTCTAGAAAGCTTGTGCTAATTGTATCTCTATCATAGATTCCTATTTGTTGTGACAAAACCGAGGGCGCTTTCAAAAGGACAGACATCCCTGGTAGTTACATCCACGTTTTGTGTGCCAGGTGGAACCAGGCCATTGACAAATCCAAAGAGCCGTGGTCCGTTTCCTCGCTACTGCAAGAATCACAGGTTGCTTTAACTGAGATGTTTGCTGTGATACGTTGATGATTTAACCGAATCCTCTTAAGATTTGTTACCTTTGTGAGAAGTCCTCAGGCATTTGCACACAATGCTGCTATTCAAAAGTCCTAGAGAATGGCTCAATACGTAAATGCAAACGGTTTGTAGGCTGTACATATGGACTGAGATCTATTTCGTTGTATGCTGATTTATACTCTGTATATACAGTTGGTTTCATGTAACCTGCGCCGTCGATGCCGAAATCCTGGTGCTTGACGGGAGTCAAGGTAGCAGCAAACTAGGCTTGATGTGCCGCGAGCATAAAGAAGAGCATAAGAAAAATCGACGCAACAATCCTAGGAAGCGCAACTCCATTTCCCTGGAAACACCTACGAAAAAACGAAAAATGAATCACACCGTTAACGAAAGTGAAGGTGAAGACAATGAGAGTGGTTCAGAGAATTCCGACGATGAAAATGAGGCATCTGTAGACCAGCAAGAGAAAAATGACAGTACCAGTCGTACATCTGGGGAGGAGTCCCAAAAATCAGATGCAGAGCTTGGGACAAATGGGAACAGTGATGTGGATGAGGGGAAAGAGAGAGCCCGCAAACCATTTAGAAATACTTTGCAGGAGATTTTGAATGGGAAACGGACCACCTCAAATGTACCTTCAACATCCCAGGCAGTGAATGGACACAAACATAGACAGCCGAAGACCACACCAAAGCTCGCCGCCAAAGCTATTAAAAGCGAAGTAAGTGAAGTCCAGCTAAATGTAGAAGCCAATTTTCTTATTCACACCATCCTCCAACAGCCCGCTGGTAATGTACCTCCAAATAGCCTCAAAGCACCGTCACCAAAAGATTCTGCCAGAGCACAGGGCTCCGAGAATTTGAAATCCAAGTCGCTTCCGACAGAGTTGGCCGCTACACCATTGACCGAAGCAAACGGGGCAAATGTGGCGATTAAGAAGGAGGTTGTAAAGCAGGAGGAGTTGGATCTTACGACTTTTTGCGAAATGTACTTGGCCGATCAACAGCCTCGGCTAGCTACGCTAGAGAGTATCATACATAGTATGTATACATCCACAGATATTGTATATTTCAAGCTTAATTAATCTTCGTCTAGGAATGAAATCCGAGCCAGCATTTAGTCACAATGGAACCAAATCTACAGCCAACCCTAAGAAACCGACTCCTTCCCCTCTGAGATCGTTTGGATCTTCTGTACACACAAACTCATTCACTCAAACACAACCAATAGGATCATCCGATCCAAAACAGCCGTCACAAATCGAGTTAATGAAAAAGGTCGAGGAGCTCAAACAAAAGTTACAGGATTCGGAAAATACATTCAGCCGCTTCAAATCTATACAAAACAGCGAGAGCCATCGACTCCGTACCGACTGCGAGCATCTGTCGAAGGAGAATCAAATGGTCAAGCAGCAGCTGCAAGATGTTAGAAATGATTATCTTAAGTTAATGAATTCCTCGCGAAATCTTCGTAATAATTTGGTCACCATCTTCGACTACCTAAAGCTGCCTCACCAAAAGGGACCAGTGGACTCGCAAACCGTCGATGACCGAGTACGAGAGCTAGCCGACACAATCAGAAGAACCAATATTGACGAAAAGAAACGGCGGGATGTAATAAGTAAAGTATTGAAGGATGTGGATAATGCAAAATAAACCATCCAACCGTCAGCTAATCCTAATATCCCCAAAAGCCGTGGTGGCGTGGATTAAGAGGCCCTCCTTAGATGAATTGGAATTCGGATCCCCCATGTTCCTTGCTTCCTTTCAATCCACCGCCCAGCCAATGTTCCTTTGACCTTCATCACTCACTCATTCTCGATCCCAATTGTTCAGACAAGATAAATCAATAGAATATATACATTCAAATGTCTACCTCAGATAAGCGATACTGTTCTGTGCGACTATCAGGGGAAGGGGAGTTGGCATGGATCACGGAGGTCGACGCCCATGCTGGTTTTGTGAGGGTTGTGCGTGTTAACCAGGAAATGGAGGTGCGTATGAAGGTGGACCCGGCCTTACTGTTTCAGATTGGTTTATTGACCAGATCACCGATTGCTTTTGCGTAACAGTGGGTACATATGAGAGGATACGATGCTGTCAACTCAGGGGATTCATACAACCAGAGTGCTCCCCTCCAAATCTTATGCATAGAGTGACTCGACGATCCATGATCGAGTGGACTAATTGGGATTATGGAGCCAGTGCAGGTTGTGTTCAATGCTGCCAAGTGAGGGTGTGGGGGCATATCAGCATAAGCCATCAGGGGATAGTTACCCAATCTCGGGACCGACCTTCTGAACCAAATTGCCTTTGTACAGTAAATACGTTGATGAAGGAGGTACATGTTGCCCTGCCAAACCAGGCCCGTGGCACACATAGGACAGCGCCGAATCTGTCGATGGCAAGATACTACGGGTTGGTGGATCTACCTTGGCGATGCAATCCAACCCATCTTCAGCCCAAGTGCTGAATTGTTTGACGCAGGTATCAGCTATTCAAAGCCCTGCAGCGTATTCCTTGAGTGACGAGACCTACCTTCAGCCACATTCTTTCGCACACGCTGGCAAAAAAGCGTTTTGCAATGCTATTTTCTCGGAGAGCTGATCACTCCCACGGTGTTCTGTCCAATTGCTACAAACCTAGTCCTTTTGAATACCAGAAATGACCTTAAAGCTGTGTGTAAAGCTTACTACTAGGTGATGCGGTAATCTGCCAACATAGCAAACCAACGACCAGTTGTGTGCCAGTGAGGCTGGCCGACTCGAGCCTTCCACAAACTTTTTCGCTTGGTGGAGCAGTACTCTATCCAGAGTGTACGGTTGGGTCTACTTGGCCATGTTCTACATCATCACTTGAGAATAATATGAGCCATGCCGCTTCGAACCCCTTGATTTGCTTTGCCTGAAGACCATCTGCTTCTATCTGTGACACATCAGCCGGAAATCCGCATTCGATACCCAAATTAGCCTCGGTCGCTTATGAACCACTCCTCGCGGCCGTACCCAGCCTGAAACCCCCACCAATATCGTTCACCAGCTTGAGCGTGATGCTGAGCTAAGGAAGGCGATGCCCGATTTCGAATCGGATCCGATGGTTTTTATTTGGCCAGTCTAGTATGGTCCATCTGGTCTGTCCACGATTCCAATGGAACCCCGCTACCTACCATGAGGATTCATGGGATTCGGTGGAAATTCATGGAAATCCCTCCCCCCACGAATGAACCCATCCGCAGGAGGAGGTGAGCTACCGCGGCTGGAAAAGAAAACTGATTTGTGCACGTCAAAGCTGGGGCCGCTAGGATGAAGATGGTATGTACCAAGTCGAGCCTATGTATATTGAAGGATGGGCGGGTGAATGTAGGTGTGGGTGTGTTGGGAAGAGGGGGTTTTTGGGATTTCCGGATGCTTGCTTGGCAGCCGGTTCATCGCGTATCAACATGGAGTGGAATACGGTCGGGAGATGTACATGAAGAGATTGGGGGTCCTGGATTACAGCCTCACTTGGGAAAGTAGGAAGCGGTCGCTACCAAGAGATTCAGCGGATCTTTCGCACTGTTGAATAGGTCGCCATCTTGATAGGCCTGCTGCAGCGGTTGCATCTCCAAACCACTGCCTGGTGGTGGGGAATTCTCCAGTGGCGAGTACCGTGGAGTGATCGGTGTGCTGGGCCTGGGTGAGCTTAGCATCATGATGGTCTCTGCCGCCTCAAAAGCAGGAGATGTGGACCGCGACTGGCGCTGGACGTTCTCCAGAGGCGTTTTGGTCCCATTGGGTCCAATGGAAGCTAGGAAGTTCGGCTGGCAAGGAGGCTGTTGACCACAGAGGGTACGTTCCGACAGAGAGCGGGGTGGTGTCGTGTATTTCCACTCAAAGGCCCCAATGGGATTGGGTTTTTGGTTTTCTTTATCAGCCACCATCACTTTTGATTTGTTTAGGAGCTTCGAGCTCGGCTCTTTGGTGGACCTTTGGTTGGCTTTGGCTCCGAGACTGGTACCTGACCGCCCTTTGACGTTCTGGTGATTCTGGATGTTCTTGCTGGAGCTGAAGGTGGGTCTCGGGGTTAAAGGTCTGCTCTTAGGTTCTTCGGTTTGTTTACGTTTGTGTCTGACGGAGACCGGGGTTCTCGGCACCACAAACTCCGGCTCGCTGGTGGCGGGAGTCGTGCGTGTACTGGGCACATTGTTGTGGGAGGTCTCCTCCGCCGAACTCCGCGTTTCTTGATAGAGGTGCTTGACTTCTTCAAAAGAACGGCTTTCCCACCCCCGATCCACTTTGAACGTGGCGTAGGCCAGGCGTGACTTAAGTTTCCGTAAGTACTAATCTCACACGAACCAAAAGTAAGAACCGGATGCGAAGAGGTGAATTGGCCGATGCAGAGTTGAAAGAAACGTTAGTCCTGTACCAAACAGCAAGATATGAAACCAACCCAACAATACGGAAGTCAACGACACGTGAGTTCCCTGGTTTGGGCCCCACCAAAGGTGGCAACGTGTTGGGTTTCAACCACTGACAAGATATTGAAGAGAAAAGTGCGAACGGTTTACTCATAATTACCTTCATTGTGTCGGCCCTCTCGAGAACTCTTGTCCTCGCCTCTGTCTGCGCCAAATCCGCACCAACCGTGGAGGTGAAGGCAAGGTGTTTATTTGGGACACGAGAGTCGGCTTCGGAATCGACCAGGTGTTTTATGGAGAACATGAGGGATCTAAGCAAGCTACTGGTATTTCTCTAGGAATTCTGGTCGAGATTCGGAACGAGAAAAATGGGAAGATAAGGGCTGACGAGATAGCGGTTTGTGACAGGCGGTAAAGCAGATACAAGACAGGGGTGGCATGGGGTGGGGTGAGACTAAAGAGACGGTACATTATCACCTATCTAGGATAGCATCAGACTAGTCGAGTGGCTACTGGATGGCTCCAAAGGGTCTGACCAGGATCAGGATCTTGCTTTGAACCAATATACTCGAGTCGAGATGGGTCAACTATTTTTTTGTTAACTGCAATCGCTTGAAGTTGCCTATTACTCCTCGTTATTTCTTGGAGCCAATCCTTGGAAGAAATCAATATCCAATCTGTAATCACATTGGGCCCAAGAAGTTACACTACGTGAATACCCCCACGAAGCCCACGATCTGCACGAGGCGATCCATGTCTTGATGTCCCTCACTGCCAGGAAGCTAGCGAGCATCTGGCCACCGGGGATGCCCTCATGGCTCGCATTGCTGGTGTATCGGCAATGATCGACGAGCTGGAGGCCTGAATTGTCATCTCGACCAAACTCTGGCCCTGGTCACCAGGATTCAGCCATTGCATCTCACCACCCGTACGCAATGCGCCCGGAGTCCAGTCGATGTCGTAGTGAGCTGGCGATTTGTGAGCTGTTTTGCACCGGGCCGGCCTGCAGTGGCTGAAGGGAATCGATGGCCAAGTAGCATGGGAACAGATGAGGCTCTGGTGGCAGACTCCACTGAGCATGGTCGCCAGCCCATGCCCGCAAGGGTTCGCGATGGAGGACACTGCTTGACACCACCTCCCGCTGACCCACATATATTGCTTTATGGCTGGGCTGATTCGTGGCATCGAATTGTAGGTTAAAAAGTTGAATAAATTAACAGACAAAAACATCGCTTATCAAATGATTAACCAAAGGGATGATTAGGTCGAGTGGTTGTGGGCTGATCAATCACCACTACACTTGAGCCTCAACATGGAGACATCCATGAAGCATAGCATTGTTTGATGTCCAGGGTGTCGGTGGCAGACACGCACCCCATGTACAAGGTAAACAGCCTGACACGACACCCTGCTCCTATACTGGGCTGGCGGCTTGCCCTTTGCGCGGGGAGGATGCTCCACGCAGAGATGCGCCAGATGTGAGCATTCCCTCGACTTCCGACCGAGCATTCCCCAGCCTCGACCTGGCATGGAGGACGCGTTGCAAAGCCTGGCGTGGTTTATGCAAAGTGGGACCCATGTCTAAGCGTCGGGGCAAAACAAATAATTTCTCGATTCGTATATCCGATCAATCGCAGATAGGAATTCATCAGAAATGGCGAAGCAATCTTCAGGAAGCATGATTGATGCTAACCACGCTGATTGGCCACTTCGGCCTGTCAAAATCATCCATCACAGCCAATGGCCTGGCCGGTTCGTGTTTCAAAATCTCAACCAGGTTCCGACCAGACCAGACCAGACCTAGCCACGACCAGCTTCCTCGAGCCAGAGCCGGATAGGGCTTCCGCCGAGCGGCTGCGACCGGCTGCGTCCATTGTGACAATAGAGAGCAAATCCCGCTGGGACACCTGACCCGCTTTGGAGCTAGCGTGGATGTGAGCTTGATCTAGATTGGTGCTTCACGATATCATGTCCTAGTTAACAATCACCTTGGTCTTACTCGAGCAATTGGGTGCATCCATAGATCAGGAGACACGAGCAGCGTTGGGTCAATTACGAGATGTGGGGCTGGTGTAACAGTCGGCGATACCAGTTAATTGCAATGGCCACTTGGGCGTGGCCCCCGTCTCCTCTCATCCGGGGCCACCCTTACGATGGCCAAGTCCGCAATGTATGCATGGATTTGCCAGCACAAGGCTACTATTCTGATCTCACGAACATCTGGGAGTGGTCGAGGGGAAGGGGATTGGGCAATTTCCTCTTGGTATCTGAACAAGCAAATGGTGTGCGATATGCATATTCTGGTGACGCTGGTTGCTAGATCACCCACCCACCTTCCTATCACTTCGTATTTATTCACCAATTCCCATTTGTACACATCGACATTTCCATTCTGTTTGGTCGCCTACTTGTCAATAATCCATTCTGTTCGACTAACTGATGTTGAATGGCTCTTTATGGATGGTTCACACCAGTTGATTTATATGTTCGATTCCGAACGACTCCTCCTCAGCGCCTCTTGCAAAATAGAGATCTCGCGTTCCTTTTTCAACAGCTCTAGCCGGAGTTTTTCCGGGTCTTCCAGCATGGATTTATCCAGGGTGGCCATCGTGCTGTCGATGGGATCCTTCGGCTCGGTAGCGGACTTCTGCTCAGTTGGCCAGGGTTTGTGCATATCGATTTGCCACTTCTCCGGCGATTTCTTGCTGGGTTTTCGGTGCGGAATGTCCGACACTAAGACGGTAAGAAAGGTGTGTCGAGCATCTTTGATCAATTCCACGAGATGTTGATTTCCGCCACTCGCTAGCGTCACCTTCGTCATCGGAATCATGTACAACCGCAGGTTGTCTTTCAGTGGGATGCATCCAGCCTCAAAAAGTTAACCACGCTCTGGTGAGTCTCGCAGAAATAGGCGTCTACAGCTGCTTGGTGCAGTCTACTCACCTTGGAAGCCTCGTGGCATTTTTGTACCTCATTCTCGAATAGCTTGAACTCTGCTCCGTCGTTGGGACTAGGCTTTGCAACAAAGAACTTGACCGATGGGTCGTTTACCAGGTGCAAAATCTCCTTCAGGCCACAACGTAGATTCATCAGTAATGTGTCGGGTCTAGGGTTGTTAGAGAGATGAGTTAATGGCTGAGCTGAATCGGACTACATTTCCATTCCTGGTGCAACTGACATGTTGGATACGGCATCCTTAGTGGGCCCAAATAATTGGATGTCGCACATACGCGAGCCTACTTCCGTTTTGTCAAGTGGCCCCTTCCAGATGATATGATTCCACGCGTTTTTGACATCCGAGAGATGTCGCTTCAACTCGAGCAACTCTTTCAACTGATTTAAGCGTAGCGACTCGTGTGTCTTGTCCTGAGCTATCTTCAACATCGTAAGTTCGGCCATGTATTGTTCCTGGGAGAGAAATAAGTACCACGTATGCTGGAAGACTTCATGGAGGACCAACCTCTATATCGTTGATACAAATAAAGGACTTGTCTTGGGGAACGGAAAGCAGGGTTTCTTTTTTCTCCTGGGTCAGGATATCCTTGTCTTGGATGATGGAATCGCGACTTTGCTCCGTGAGCACCGCTGTCTTGGTCGTGTGCAGCATGGAGAATCGCCGGGAGCAATATGAGGGATCCCAACAATAATACATCTTCGAACGTAGAGACTGGATTTCGCTGACATTTTTCTCAAACAGCCTTACCATCGCCTTACTATGTTGGGCTTCCATTTGTGCTAAATCTTTCTCCAGCAAGACGATCCTTTCCTCATACGTGATTGGCGAATCCGAAGGTTCTGGCTCGGTATCGCTGAGATGAAGGAAGGTTAGATTGAGCACTTGGTGATAGAGAGGGCTGTGCAAATATCAGAGGGTAGAATACCTATCCGGATATTCCATGGCGAAATCCCAAACGTTGTGCATCTTGTATCTTGATTTGCCGGTTTGCTCTATGTAGGTTTGTGTCGTGGTCTAGTTTGTGAGGTATGGAATAAAGAAAAATCATGTTCCATACCAACACACTTTAATAGCGGGCAACATTCGCGATCAAGATTCGGCTCATCATACAGATGGTCGATCAATCGCAATTAGTGGATGATGATCCAGTTAATCGAGGATCGGCAAACATCTCTGGATGATCAGCAAAAAGGCAACTTCCAGAGTGGGCCATTGCACAAGTGCACCCCATGTTTGAGAATACACCGCAGTGCACAGGGTGGGGGATCTTTCTTGAAAGGTTAAAGTGTTTGTTTCTTGCGCCATTGAACTCCGACTCTTCTTTCAGCACCCAGAGCTTGCAAGTTCATTGGCACGGGCACGGATAAGCCATGCTCGCCCATTTTAGTTTGACCAAAGTTCCGATTATATCTACCAATTCGGGGCAATAATTGATTTTCACGACCCCTTTCGCTGAATGGTGCCTGAAAAAGATCCACGTCCCACTGAGGTAGTTTGACATTTGCCGAGCGCTATATCAGCGGCTTATTCATCACGACATAAGAGGTTATCCGTGAATGGGTTCGAAAATAGTCGGTTCCAGGAGTTAGAGGAGAAGTATCTACTCTTGAATAGAATATTCCAGCCCGAATCCACCGTGAGCCACTTTCCAAGAATGGCTATAAGACTACCAAAAGCAAACCGTTAGACAACACTTCAGGTATCACGTTACTCGGCGAACATTTCTCTTCATAAATATCCCCTCTCAGCAATCTTCCGACAAACAAGCATTATACCATCAAGCCATATCTGAATTTCTTCGCTTTTTCTCAAAGCAATGACCCCGAAACCTCAGCTAATCGAGCCCAGTCTCTCTCAGAAAGACTTGCAGATTGAGCTTGAGCGAGTACACGAGGCCCAGGGACTGGAAAAGGTATTGGACACCGTTTATCACCTGTCCTTCGGTACTGGCTACCTCAAACCAGAGCTTCTAGAAGTCAACGATCGACTCTCATTCTTCGACTGCCAAGACGAGATATATTACCGGGTTCAGGTGAACAGAGCAAGATCCGGCTACAGCCCCAAACCAGTTCAGACCGACTCAAACCTGCCTCCAGTCAAATGTAATATCTGCATCGAGAATGTTGGCCGACCAGGGAAAGAGACGATGAGAATCTACGAATTCCAGCTGAACGGGCGCCCATATTTCCTCCAACCCACACCCTTCCCTTTATACCCATGCCACTTTGTACTTGTTCTGAAGCAGCACTCGCCTATGTGTATCAGCCGACTTTCACTGGAAGAGGGCTTCGCTTTTCTTGCCAAGGCGCCCAACTACACCGTTTGCTCCAATTCCGATGTTGAATGGGCCGGGGCCTCCATTCTGGAACATCTTCATTTCCAGATATTCAAGGGGCTTTCGTTGCCAGTGATGGAGTGTTCGTATCAATTCACGTTCGACAACCTTCCCCAAGGAGTGACCGGAGGCATCCTGAAGTATCCGTTGACTTCGATCCGATTGAATTCCGACAGTAAGGAGGCACTAATCGAAGTAGGCTACACAATCATCAAGTACTGGAAATCCACCGACCCTGGCAAGGCTACAGTGAATTTCGTTCTGTGGCAGGACAGTCTAAAGAAGCACCACCTTGTCATATTCCTTCGTCACCCCGACCACCGGACACCAGAGTCTTGGTTGAAGATCAAGACTGAGGGGGTGGGGATTATCGAGGCAGCCGGCGAGGGTATCTTCCCGGTCCCATCGACGGCTCGTCCCGACGAGAAGGAGCTCTGGCGGGAGATCCGAGAAAACGGTAAAACCATCATCAAAGATATTCTGGCCGGCCTGAACCCGGTCGAAGATAGAGGGAAGCTTATGGAGAGCCTGGAGAACGAGTTGTCAAACATGCGCCGTTAGGCTGGACAAACCGTTCTCACGCATGTGTTAATTAGAAGTTGGCACGCTATATATATGTGCAATATGTAACAACCAATAAACCAGATCATCCTATTCTCGGCGGTTGGCGGCAATTGGTGGGATCGTGATGGAGGTGGAAGCGTTGAATCCTTGGATGGATTTTGCATTGGAAGTAGCGCACAAGCGCACATGCTCCGTTGCGTAACTGATCGGCTCCAGCGAGCCTCAGCAACCTGCTTGGCCGATTCCAGAATCGGTCCGTCGATGTTGGTGGCTTCCGACATTCCACAATACTAGTATAC
This sequence comes from Basidiobolus meristosporus CBS 931.73, assembly GCA_002104905.1. Classification (NCBI taxonomy): domain Eukaryota; kingdom Fungi; phylum Basidiobolomycota; class Basidiobolomycetes; order Basidiobolales; family Basidiobolaceae; genus Basidiobolus; species Basidiobolus meristosporus. The sequence continues at coordinate 133,711 of MCFE01000118.1, read as the reverse complement.
GGCTTGACTCAGGTGCGTCATTGGGAGATGGCCAGCGTTGGATTTCATGGGAAGATTCCTTGGGGCGATCCAATGATTGGCCCATCCGGTGGGCTGTATGACCAAGCATCACGCGAGTTGGGGAATTCGAAGGTGCCATGCCTTTTTCTGGATAACCCACGATGACTGTACACAGTGGTGGATGAAGTGCCTGGTACGACATCTCCAGCCTGGACACCCGCAGCCACACCCTTATCCTGTTTCCAGAGATTGGTGCTATTTCAGCGGTTAAGCTGCAGGTGCGTAGACCCAAGAAAGCCGATCAACTCAGGCAAGCGGGTTTGCGGGGAGGTGGGTTCAACTGATGTTACACTGCGCCTATCCCGGCCATTGGGTCGGTCCGCGAGCCAAGGGCAGCAAGATGCAGGCGCGGCGTGGCCCAGTTGATGAACAGGCTCCATCCATCCAAGGGGGCACATCTAATACTGGGCGTGGATGGGATCGAATTCTCCGTAGGGAGAGGCCGGTGGTTGAGCAGAGCGCATGAGGGGTTCGTTTATTATTTTCTTAGATTAGATTAGATACATCGGCTGCATGGAGTCGGCAAACATCTACAATGAGCTGGTGGAGATTCATTTGTAATGGAACTTGCTTGGGTTACTGAAGATTCTCCCCGGGGAGCCAGGCCGTGGTATGTGGCCGTTTCCGCCAACTCCTGGCCCGTGATGGCTGGGCGTGGGCGAGTCTTGAGCAAAGAACGGATTACTCCTACACAAATATCTAAGTGTGGGCTCTAGAATAGTGACACCAAGTGGTGAATACCTAGGATCACGCATCGGACTTCCCGGACGGCCCATACTCGGGGTTCGAGTACGGCCCTTTAAACTTCCGGGGCTAGCGGCTCCGTAGAGACTCCCGGTGGATGGGGGAAGTCGCCGTCTATGGTCTCCGGGGAGCTCTTTTGTGTACGGTTTGGGGGAGCCTGGCGGGCTAAAGGATGTGTTGGTGCCGGTGCTTGCGGAGCGTGAGGGTGTGCTCGCGTAGTTGTTCCGATACAAGCTGTCACCAAACTTCCGCTCGATGACTTTGTCGAAAAATGCGCCAATCCTTTCGGATGTACTTCCGGATAGGGTGGTTATCGCGCACTACATGGTGGTTTTGTAAAGGTCAATAAGCGTATTTGGCTGGAGAAGTCGCAGGAATCATCCTGGTACGATGGGCTTACCGTGTTAACACATTCACCGCCAAATTCATCAGCAATGCTGTATCGACGCGGGCGACTCGCTTCGGAGGTCAAGTCCTCCTTGTTCCCAACGATCAATACTGGAATGGAGGTTCGACTTTCACCTATGGTTAGTTCGAAATCGTACTCTACAGGTGAGGGGTGTGAGTAAAACAGCCTGTGCGGGGCGGGCGACAATTCCTGGAGTTACCGTTGTTCCTTCTTTTATAGTGGCCACTTTGAATGGGAGTTGAGGGGAAGTTGGTGGGACCAACCCGTTCACCATCTTTAAAAGCCTCCGAATCCAAGACCTCTTCCATCCACCGCCAGAGATTGTAGTAGGACTTACGGTTGCTTAAGTCGTGCACCAGAATGATCCCGTTGACGTTGGAATAGAAGATATTCCTTGATTTGGAGTGCTTGGCGGTTCCGAAAACGTCTACGAACTCCACCCAGTAATTCTTATGGTTTCCTTTGTACTCGTGGAGCTGCACACAGCCAAACAAGGTCTCAGCAAAAGTGTCCGGAATCGACCCTTCCCAAAGCAGAACTTACCTTGACATCCACAGAGAAACCGCCTGAACGAGCGAAATGCTTTAACGGTTCATCGTGGCAGAGTACGTGCACCAAGCTGGTTTTTCCCTACCGACAAGAAACAAGCGCAAAGAGTTAGTGCCGTAAGGATGTCTTTCGGAAGGGCCATGCAGCCCGTAAATAGAAGGGGACCGTGCTTACCACTCCATTATCTCCTATCACAACAACCCGTACCCTATCTGCTGGATCAACGGAGATCTGGCCAGTGGACATTTGCAAGTAGGCTCTTCGCGTGCAAACAATTCGAAAGGTTCTTTGATCGGGTAAGTCGGTGACCTGGCAGCACTGTCAAGGGTTGGGGCGAGACTGGAGAGTAGGTGGTGTATGCTTCTATAGCTGGTAAGGTAGCCAATATTACGTTGAACAATAAACTACAGTCTGAAATGATGTCAATGTAATGAGGCAGAGTTCTTAAACCAGACGCTGCAAGAATTTCATTCGATGAAATCTGAAATTGAAGTCATGACTTACCCATCCCTACGTATTCCTATTCTAGAGTATCAAGGAATCTTACCCGCTCGGTAATTTACCGGTATTTCCCACCGCTGGGTACCATCAGTCCACACCGATACCATGGAGGAGGCAATCCTTCATCCCACAACCCAACCATACCAGTAATGCAAGAAGCGAGTTTATTTTGAACTTTCCATATCCGCAATACACAATCCTCGTGCAAGTGAAGCATTCGGTGGAAGGAAAAGACAAGCGTCGAGGTTCCGTTTTTGGCAAGAGCTGCTGCGACTACCGGGTGGCGGATCCAAGTGAACATATAACATTACAATCGCAACACGACATCAGACTAGCCATGCATCCACCACAGTTCCGCAGTGGTGGATGCCGTTGTGGCGACTAGTTCAGGTTCTTCTCGAGCGCAAGATCAGCGGAGTGTCAGAATCGGAATCGAAGCCCACCAGATCGTCTACGTCTCGGTCCGAGAATGACAGGTTCTCGTCGATGACCACAATATCGTTTTTGCCGGGCCTCTGGGTACGGGCCTTGGTCCTAGAGCGTGTCCGCATCTCACTGGCGTCTTTCTTGTCGCTTTGTACCTTGCTTGTTGTGCTACTGTCGGTCTTAGATTCCTCTTCGTCCTGAATCTCTTCTAAGCGTACGGTGGATGAAGGCCCCGCCTCGGCCTGTTGTGCTAAGTGGTCCATTAGGAAATATTGGCCCTAAGCAATGACCCCGAGATCGGTTAACCAAACGGTAAGAACGGGTGTCTGGACTAAAGCTTATCTGCAAGTTAGCTGTACCTTGGCTATGGACTCAATGGCGGCCTTTTGTAATACTTCCACCCCACGTTTGCCTAGCTCCACCGAAGTGTTCTTCACCTCTGTTTGCACTTTCTCTATCATTCCGTCAATCTCCGTCTCGTGGCGAACCAGGGTAGGGTGGATAAAGGTGTTGTACAGGTAGGTGGAGCCCTACAAGAAAGTCAGTCGGTGAGTTCGGTGGCAACCGACAATATGAGAAATGCGGGTGGCGGTACTTGAGTCTGCGGTAGGATGAGCCATAGTATAAAGAGCATCTTGAGTTGATAATAGAAAGGAAACCTTCATGAGGTCCGGCCATCGGTTAGTCTTTTGCATGATGCCGTGGCGGCTGGCAAACGACGGGGTTTCTGCACTTACCAGAATACAACTATATCCGCTACAAATTCCACCGCAGTAAATACTCCCATAACTATCCAAAACATCAGCCAGGTAAGAAGCTCCTCGGAGCGTCGTTCCTCAAGCGCTTTGAATGAAGCATAGGCTGGATAAAGAAGGCCCCCAACAGTGCTGGAATGGACGAATATGTGAGCTTCAGCGCATACAAACAAAGAGGTTGACAGCGATGTCCCGTTACCACACAGCCTTTGTCAATACATATATTAAGACCATCTAGGGGATGTTACTGACAGTAATAACTACTGAGGGTGGCGCAACCAAAACAATGGGTAAACTAGTGCAATGGTATCAAGGTCAAAAACAGTTCCGTGTCGGTGAAGCTTTCACTGAACTCAACAGCGTGGAAAGAAGAATGGCGCTTGCGGGGGATCGAAGTATAGCCGGGTAGTATTCAAGCTGGTTACGGCTGTGATGGCTTTGAAAGTAAACGATGGGCAGTCAACAGAAACGGCGCAAACCCACCACTGGTTTTTAAAGCGTTTTGGTTCCAAACGGTGTATGAAAGGACAGATCACGCTGCGGTGCCATTGAGAAATGAGGGTACCAACATGGACTGGAAAAGGGGTGCTTCGAAAAATGACATCTGGCCTCACTTTACATGTTGCGAATGGCGGCATCTCGTTGGCCCTGGAGATTTGGTAAATAATTGCTATATTAAATCTCTAGCCAATCCCCAGCAGGCTTCGGTATTTGCAGCATGCGGTAGTGAATGCCTGGTGATTGGTAAGAAACGGCGGGTGGGTAACCGGAGGCCCTCAATACCTATGCCAGTTGCACTTGTCGTGACGGGCGAAGCTAATTGCACCAAGCGAGTGCTGAGTCTGTGTGGACACCTCTTCAATGGACCAGCCTACCGTAGATTGCTGGCGCTGGTTGGTCTCCTGGACATGGCCCGCAGCCAGTAGCCACGAAGAGTGGCCTTCCAGGAGCTGATGTAATATCTAGCGGCCAGGCGCCGTCGGTCCGGGTTACTGTGCGTGCGCTATACGCAGAAGCATCATCGAGGCAGCTTTGATCCACTGCGGGTGGTGTGCATGGATGGGCAGCGCTCTGAATGAGGGCCAGGCTGGGGCAAAGCAGGGCTTTGCGAGAGAGGCGGAGTGGTGTCTTTCAGATCAGCCAAGCTGGCCACCCCTCTCACCACAGGGCAGCCAGTGGGCCCATTGGTGCATCCGTCAGATTTTATCAATCTAAATATGAATCGAATTGGAATCCGTACACCAGTGTGGAAACGGGGTCTACATATTGGCCATTGCTGGTGTGTAATCAATCTTTTCTGGCCATGAACTGCACCGGCGTTTACTAATCAGGATCATATTTGATTTCACATCATCGATGATGAGATCGTGATCGCCGCAGTAACCGGTGGGTTAAGAGGAATTTTCGTTTTTGAGGAGGAGCGTCTCTCTATCCGATTTCAAACCAGCGTATTCCACCACTATGGCCGACACACGCAACCAAGTCCTTCGTCTCTACAGAGACCTCCTGAAGGCTGGAAACACCTTCTCCTCCTACAACTTCCGTGAGTACGCCATTCGTCGTACCCGTGACGCCTTCCGTGCCAACGCATCGGTGACTGACGCTAATCAAGTGCAGAGCTTGATCCAGCGTGGCAAGAAAGACCTGGAGGTGGTCAAAAGACAGGGATTCATCAACTCCCAATTCCAAACCGAGAAGCTGGTGGTTGAAAAATAAACCCTCGCATTCACCAAGCTCTGTACCCTCCTCCTCTCACGGCGCTTTGTATCCCGAGCAACACTGCATTCATAAATGGTTCACTTGGTAAATCATGCTAAATAAACACATATCCGACGATGGACGTTGCTGTGCTTCTGTTTGTTCCGAACGAGGGGTGAGCACTCTAACCGGGGGTTCCAGTGCAGACTTGCCTTTCTTCAACCTCCTCTGTTACGTGCCGGTGGTGCAAACAACCACCTATCGAGATATGCCACTTTAACCAAGTCTTGTGGGCGGGTATTGGTTGTGGAATTGCGTGATTATGATGAATCCTATCAAATGAGCTGAATTGTATGGGTTGTTCACGATGGCTTTGCTTTTGTACTGGTTGCAAATTCCACATATTACACCTACGCCTACACCTACACCTCACTGGAGTTATGAGGGTTTTGGTTGGAGTTCAGTTTGCCAATTCATCACCTCAATAATTCACATGGCTTAAAATATTTTTTACCAAAATACCAGGCACCCAGAACATGAAAATTCTCAAAGTTGTCCAAACAGCCCCAAACTTTGCACACATGTTCTTGGGACCTTCCTTAACCTATTCTACATGTTTGTAATGCCAAGACTAGGTAAAAGTATAAATACTACTTTTACATTCAATAAATCATTAAGTGAAAACCACATAATCTACTTGTTCTCCCAGTCGCTTCCAATATCTCCAAGACTCTTACAACACAAGAAACTTAGTCAGGACAGAATGCTATTCACAGAATAAGATATATGCAGCTAAGTCAGCATGCATATTTAAGTGACTACTTAATGATTACTACACTCCAACTCAACAAACTACTCATAAGTAATAAACACATATTGAGAGTTTGTAATCTGTAATACATATATAAAGCTAGCTATATTGAATACTGTGCTTGTTGTAAGAGTCTTGGAGATATTGGAAGTGACTGGGAGAACAAGTAGATTATGTGGTTTTCACTTAATGATTTATTGAATGTAAAAGTAGTATTTATACTTTTACCTAGTCTTGGCATTACAAACACATAGGATAGGTTAAGAAAGGTCCCAAGAACATGTGTGCAAAGTTTGGGGCTGTTTGGACAACTTTGAGAATTTCATGTTCTGGGTGCCTGGTATTTTGATAAAAAATATTTTAAGTAAATCCCAACAAGGAATTTGGTCAGTATTCTCTAGGATTTGAGGGTAATGACCTAAGTGACTAAGTTAGGTGAATATTTAGGTGGAATTACAAACTTTTACAACACTCCCACTCAGCTAAATTTTCATACTGACTAGTCCTAATTTTGACCTAAGATATTCAAACTTGTCTCTAGCTAATGGTTTGGTAAATATGTCTGCAATCATTTCATCTGTAGGACAGTTAACTAAGCTAACTAAGTTATTCTCTATAGCTTCACGTATGAAATGATGTCTAATATCTATGTGCTTGGTTCTAGCATGAAAAGTTGGATTTCTACCTAATTGTATACATCCTTGATTATCTTGAAATAAAGTAATAGGCATTTTTTGACATAGGCCTAAATCTGTAAAAAGTTTTCTTAACAACCTTGCTTCTTTTGTAGCTTCACAGGCTGCCATATACTCTGCCTCTGTGGTGGAAAGTGCTATGGTTGGTTGCTTTCTTGAATTCCATGAAATTGCTCCTTTACAGTAAAGAAAGGTGTATCCTGTGGTGGATCTTCTGTCTTCTAAATTTTGTCCCCAATTAGCATCAGAGTATCCCACAAGATCCTGTTCTGAATCCTTATAAGTGTATCTTAAGCAGAGATCAGCAGTTCCTTTTAGGTATCTAAAAATCTGCTTAACTGCTGCAATACAATCAGATCCATAGTTCTGATTATGTTGGCTGACAACTCCCACTGAATATGAGATATCTGGACATGTTCCAAGCATGATATACATCAGACTGCTGATTATAGATTGATAAGGAAAGTCAGGGCTTTCAGATGGCACCAAGCTCTCTTGATTTGGTTGAGTTTTGACCAAGTTAAGGTTTGTCTCCATTGGGGTAGCTGCCAGTTTACAGTCTTCAATTTGGTACTTCTTTAGTATATCTTGAATATACTTGGATTGGCTTAGGGTGATAGTCTGGGTACTTCTGTCTATGGAGAACTTAATCCCTAAGTAGTAACTGAGTTCTCCTAGATCAGACATCTTGAACTCTTCAGATAGGCAGGATTTAGTCTCTTCCAATGTTGCTAGGTTATTGGTGGCTATAATAAGATCATCCACATATTGAGCTAATAGAGCTGGATTAGCTCTATCTGGCTTATAGTATATACTATAGTCAGCATTACTCCTTTTGAAACTCAAAGATTCCAAATAAGAATCTATCTGGCAATTCCAGGCTCTTGATGATTGTATGAGACCATATAGTGACTTTTTAAGCTTGCAGACTAAATGGGGGTTATCTTGGTCAACAAACTCATCAGGCTGGTCCATATACAAGTCCTCATCAAGTTCCCCATTCAAAAATGCAGTTTTTACATCCATTTGATGAATAAAAAACTTATATTTGGCTGCAATAGCCAATATTAATCTGATGGAATTAAACTTGGCTACCAGTGCAAAGGTCTCAGTATAGTCAAGTCCTTTTGTGTGAGAGTTTCCTTTGGCTACAAGTCTTGCTTTGCATCTTTCAATTGTACCATCAGCCTTGTATTTTGTCTTGAAGACCCATCTGCATCCAATTGATTTTTGGTTAATTGGTAATTTAACTAAGTTCCAAGTTTGATTTTCCATCAGGGCCTGATATTCCTCTGTCATTGCAGATCTCCAAAACTTTGTCTGAGGGCTATTTAGGGCCTCTTTTACAGTCTGGGGTTCATCAATATGGACTGAATAGGCATAGGCTAAGTTTGTACCCTCATTGATATAGTAATTTGGGCTATTTCTTGTCCAATTGGATCTCCAGGCATTTGATACTGGAATGATCACTTCTGGGATATTCCTGGGCACTGATTCTGGCTGAACCATGGTTGCAGAGTCCTCTGGAGTGAAAAAATTTCACTGTTTTGCTCTGATTTAATCCTGACAATTGGTGGACTTGAGATCAAATTTTTGTCATCATCTGATGTCATTTTTTGTAAAAATTTTGAATTTTCATCAAACAACACATCCCTGGACTTGATCAGCTTCTTTGCTTTGGTATTGTAGAGTCTGTATGCCTTACTCTCATTGCAGTAGCCCAAAAATATGCATTTTGCACTTTTTGGCTCAAATTTTGACTGATTTCCGGCCAGTTTTTTGGCATATGCTGTACACCCAAATATTCTTAGATGTTCTGCACTTGGTCTTTGTCCATACCATGCTTCAAATGGAGTAGAATCACAAAGTATTCTGTTATAACTCCTATTTTGTGTTGTAAAAGTTTGTAATTCCACCTAAATACTCACCTAACTTAGTCACTTAGATCATTACCCTCAAATCCTAGGGAATACTGACCAAATTCCTTGTTGGGATTTACTTAAAATATTTTTTATCAAAATACCTGGTACCCAGAACATGAAAATTCTCAAAGTTGTCCAATCAGCCCCAAACTTTGCACAAATGCTCTTGGGACCTTCCTTAACCTATTCTACGTGTTTGTAATGCCAAGACTAGGTAAAAGTATAAATACAACTTTTACATTCAATAAATCATTAAGTGAAAACCACATAATCTACTTGTTCTCCCAGTCACTTCCAATATCTCCAAGACTCTTACAACAAGCACAGTATTCAATATAGCTAGCTTTATATATGTATTACAGATTAAAAATATTTTAAGTAAATCCCAACAAGGATTTGGTCAGTATTCTCTAGGATTTGAGGGTAATGATCTAAGTGACTAAGTTAGGTGAGTGTTTAGGGAGAATTACAAAGTTTTACAACACCCCCACTCAGCCAAATGTTCATACTGGCTAGTCCTAATTTTGACCTAAGATATTCAAGCTTGTCTCTAACTAATGGTTTGGTAAATATGTCTGCAATCATTTCATCTGTATGACAGTAAACTAAGCTAACTAAGTTATTCTCTATAGCTTCATGTATGAAATGATATCTAATATCCATGTGCTTGGCTCTAGCATGAAAAGTTTGATTTCTACCTAATTGTATAAATCCTTGAGTATCTTGAAATATAATAATAGGCGTTTTTTTACATAGGCCTAAATCTGTAAAAAGCGTTCTTAGCCACATTACCTCTTTTGTAGCTTCACAGGCTGCCATGTACTCTGCCTCTGTGGTAGTAAGTGTCACAGTTGGTTGCTTTTTTGAATTCCATGAAATCGCTCCTTGACAGTAAAGAAAGGTGCATCCTGTGGTGGATCTTCTGTCTTCCAAATTTTGTCCCCAACCTGCATTAGAGTATCCCACAAGATCCTGTTCTGAATCCTTATAAGTGTATCTTAAGCTGATAGCAGCAGTTCCTTTTAGGTATCTAAAAATCCACTAAACTACTGCAATATGATCAGATCCATAATTCTGATTTTGCTGGCTGACAACTCCCACTGAACATGAGATATCTGGAAGTGTTCCAAGCATAATATACATCAGACTGCCAACCATAAACTAATAAGGAAAGTCAGGGCTTGCAGATGGCACCAAGCTCTCTTGATTTGGTTGAGTTTTGACCAAGTTAAGGTTTGTTTCCATTGGGGTAGCTGCCGGTTTACAGTCTTCCATTTGGTACTTATTTAGTATATCTGGAATATACTTGGATTAGCTTAGGGTAATTGTCTGAGTACCTCTGTCTATGGAGAACGTAATCCCTAAGTAGTAACTGAGTTCTCCTAGATTGGACATCTTGAACTCCTTAGATAGGCTGGATTTAGTCTCTTCCAATATTTCTAGGTTAATGGCGGCAATAAGAAGATCACCCACACATAGAGCTAACAGAACTGGATATACTCTATCTGGCTTATAGTATATACTATAGACAGCATTACTCCTTTTGAAACTAAAAGATTCCAAATAAGAATCTATCTTGCAATTCCAGGCTCTTGATGATTGTATGAGACCATATAGTGACTTTTTAAGCTTGCAGACCAAATGGGGGTTATCTTGGTCAACAGGCCCATGAGGCTGGTCCATATACAAGTCCTCATCAAGTTCCCCATTCAAAAATGCAGTTTTTACATCCATTTGATGAATAAAAAACTTATATTTGGCTGCAATAGCCAATATTAATCTGATGGAATTAAACTTGGCTACCAGTGCAAAGGTCTCGGTATAGTCAGATCCTTTTGTTGGAGAGTATTCTTTGACCACAAGTTTTGCTTTGTATCTTTCAATTGTACCATCAGCCTGGTATTTTATCTTGAAGACCCATCTGCATCAAATTGATTTTTGGTTGATTGGTAATTTGATCAAGTTCCAAGTTTGATTTTCCATCAGGGCCTGATATTCCTCAGTTGTTGCAGATCTCCAAAGCTTTGTCTGAGGGCTATTTAGGGCCTCTTTTACAGTCTGGGGTTCATCAATATGGACTGAATAGGCATAGGCTAAGTTAGTACCCTCACTGATATAGTAATTTGGTCTATTTCTTGACTGGTTGGATCTCTGGGCATTTGATACTGGTATGGTCACTTCTGGGATATTCCTGGGCACTGATTCTGGCTGAAACATGGTTGTAGAGGCCTCTGGAGTGAAAAAATTTCACTGTTTTGCTCTGATTCAATCCTGACAATTGGTGGACTTAGGATCAGATTGTTATCATCATCTGATGACATTTTTTGTCAACATTTTGAATTTTCATCACACAACACATCTCTGGACTTGATTAGCTTTGTTGCTTTGGTATTGTAGAGTCTGTATGCTTTACTCTTATTACAGTAACCCAAAAATATGCATTTTACACTTTTTGGTTCAAATTTTGACTGATTACTGGGCAGTTTCTTGGCATATGCTGCACACCCAAATATTCATAGATGTTCTGCACTTGGTCTGTATCCAACCATGCTTTAAATGGAGTAGAATCACTAAGTCTTCTGTTATGACTCCTATTTCAAGGTATACAGAAGTGGCAACTGATTCTACCCAGATATTATAGGATAATTTTTGATTATGATTCATAGATCTTGACATATCAATTATTGATCTGTTAGCAAGTTCTGCTACTCCAATTTGCTGTGGGGAGTATGTTACAGTAGTCTCTTGCTTTATCCCATAAATTTTGCAGAAGTGGATGAAGAGTTTTGAGGTATATTCTCCACCATTGTCAGAGGGTATTTTCTTGATTTTTTCACCAGTTTCTCTCTCCACCATGGCTTTGAGCTCCCTGAGCTTAGACAGAGCTTGTTTTTTTTGTCCATGAAGTAGACCCATGCGGATCTTGTATAATCATCAACAAAAGTGATTAAATACTTCATTCCACCTAAGGATAAATTTTGCATAGGTCCACACAGATCTGAGTGAATTAGATCTAATTTTTTCTTAGTTTTGATCAACCCAGAGCTCTTGAACTGTTGTCTGGGTTGTTTCCCATATATACAGGCTTCACAGTACTCCAAACTAGCTGGGGGATCAATTTTTACTCCAGAAATTTGCCAATCTATGATCATTTTGTGCAAATAATCAATATTGATGTGTCCAAATCTCCTGTGCCAAAGCATTGGTGTTTCTTCATTTGAGTTACTTACATAGGCTTCTAGATATGATGGAATATAAGTCAACTTGTAGAGATTCTGATCTCTGATACCCAAAGCAAAATGGGCACCATTTTGATCAGTGATCTTGCATCCAGAATTGTCAAAGCTGAAATTGAGTCCTTCTCCAGTGGCCTTCTTACAGATAATATGTTCTTGGCTATTTTGGGTACATAGAGTACTTCTTTGAAAGTCAGTGTATGGCTTCCTTCACTGCTTCTCAGGTTTGCTAGGATAGTTCCTTCTCCCAATGCATCAAGTGTTCTATTGTCACCCATGAAAACTTTCTTAATTGGAATTTCTTGATATTGGGTAAAAAGTTCTTTTTGGTGTGTAAAGTGTTGAGATACTCCAGAGTCAATATACCACATCTGAGGACCCTTGTTTGTAGTCATATTTAGTGCAGATATGAATAGTCTATCTTCAGTTGTTGCAGCATTTCCATATTCAGGCTTTTTCTGCCGACTATCTTTCTTTTTGAAGTACTGGTCTGATGTGTGTCCTTTCCTTTTGCAGTAGTTACAAAACAGGTTTCTGTTGCCTTTGTAGGGTCTTGGGTACCTCTTTTGCTGGTTATCATTGCTTATTAAAGCATTTTCTTCTTCCTTCTTATTGGCGCTTGATTTTCTTAAATTTTCATCCAGGATCCTTCCATATACGTAATCAAGGGTCAAATCTTCAGTTCTGGACTCTAGGGCTGATACAAGGCCCCAAAGCTTGTCTGTCAGGGTATTCAGGATGGTAACTTTCACATCCTCATCAGTAGCTGGTACTCCCACAGATTCCATTTCATCTACCAGCAGGGTAATTCTGTTGCTAGATTTTTCATTTCTTCTCCTGGCAGCATCTTTGTAGTAAAGAATTTTTGACTCATATACATTTTCTTAGCAGCTGAACATGACTGGGAGATGCCTTCTAATGCTTTCCAGGCGTTTTTTGCTGTTTTTGCTCTTGAGCATTGAATTAGCAATTTGTCCTTAACATTAAGGCAAATGCAGTTAAAGGCACATTGTTCTTGCTTCTAGTACTTTAAGGCCTGTAGTCAGTTGTGAATCAAAGCTTCTAGCACTTTTGTTGCCATGGATGGTGGGATGAAACTTTGCATGCCAATAGTTTGTGTAATAGCAGAGTAGCTTAACAAGGGATCTACTTGAGTAAATTGGGGTAGATGGTCCATAGTGCTTGGTATAGATCTCCTTTAATGTGCCAAAAGGAAATCAGCCATAGTAATGGGATTGATTAGAAAAGACCATTAAGATGAGTAAGTCATATCAAAATTAGTGTATGATCAAACAGAGGTGATGTGAATCAAATTGGTGCAATCAGCTTAATTTATCTGATTTTCCATGCACTACAATTAAATCTCCATCAATTGCCATGTATCCAATCATTATATTGCAAAAAACTTCCTCAAACAATGACTTGGTGGTTTTGTGGATGACTTACTCACAACTCTATAATCAAATAGGAAATCTGTAATTGATGTGATCTGATACATGTCAATGCAATCCAAGATGCATCACGCATAATATATTGAAAACTCAACAATCACATTGGTTTCCATATATATCTGATACAAGACCTGCTTGATACCTATAAACTACTCTATAAGTATCCAAATTGGTCACTATGGTCCCTATACCAAGTCCCAACTCATCTTTAGTACAAGTCAGATAAACCCAATCCATAGCTGACAAGTGCAGTATGGACCAGAAAAGTCAATGTTGGATCTGTTTGAGTTCTTGCCAAATGATTTTAGTATGGCCCAAGTGTCTATGATGAGCCTTCATACAGATAGTTGGGCACTAGTCATTAATCTAGCAGAACTGGATACCTCAGACAGTTGACAGAAATGGAAGAATCTGAGTAGAAAGGTGTGGCATGAGTCCTACATTAAGATGCTAGCAGATGTACACAAGAAGATATATAACAAGACAAGAATTTAAATCAAGAATGAGCTGAGAGAGAGGGGATTTGATGAGGAAGCCGCACGTAAAAAGTTCCACACACAATTTGCACAGTACAGGCTGGATGCATCCATTTGTGCCACAACTTTGGGACCCAATGAGATTTTGAATTAATTTTTGCCTAAAATGACCAATGTACTGCATGATATATTAACAGAGCTAAATGGCTTCCAAGAGCAATACTCACAGGGCTCATCATGGCAACAGTTCCAAAGTATCACACAGAGGGTAAATGAATACCTTGATACATTAACAATCTGACACAATGAGGTTGGCACAGATGATTGCGCCAACTTGCAATGTTTGCATCACGTGCATGATTGGATACCACTATTATGGCAGGTAAAATCCGGTATTTGGATATGTTTCTTTAATGTAAATGGAAATAAATGTGTATCACACTATAAACTACACTGATACTTACCATTTTGGTTACCCTCACTCCAATTGGACGGTATCTCAGTGGTTAATTGGTCCCAAAGTATCCTGAAGCTGGCAGCCCCTAATTGGCTCATTGACTACTGAAAAAGCTACCTGATTTGCCATCATATATCCCATTTTGCCCATTGAGGAAGTAAATCCCTGATCCTAGTGATTGGACAAGGTGTCATAGCTAGCATGCAAGCAATTGTGTAGGCGCAAAACAGATCCAATTGCTGCACTGGTATTACAGATGACGTATATATATGCAGGGTGTATATTTATAGGGGTTCTGTCTCAAATGTGAGACAACCTCAATTTTACTTATATCAAAAAATTGATGATCACTGATTGGCAATGGCTTGATTTGGATTGCAAAAAAATGGGTTGTTGGGATCATTACAAATGTGAGTGATTCAAAGCAATTGCATCATCTTCTCCTGGGTTTTTTCTCACAGGGATTATTACTGAAGCATTTGGTAGTGACTCACTTTGCACACCTATACTACTTCCTGGCTGACTATCATCTGTTGTGTTGTATTATGATTAGTTTGGGGCTTGTTCTACAATGTAGAGGCTAATCAACAATATACAACAACTTCCAGTATGCTAATACTGAAATACTTTATTGGGAGTTTGATATACCGATAGAAGATATAACTTTCACTAATTTCCTCAATCTTGGGCTCAAAATATACTGTAGGCAGTGTTTATCACTTCTACAGCAGTGTTCTGACCTTCTGTCGACTAATGGGCTTATTTACTTTTATAGTAACTTTTCCTTATTTGGAAGTCAATTTCCTTTCTGAGAAAATATTTCCTAATATGGAAATTCTGAACTCCCCTTTAACCTAAAGGGGTGTGTTGTAGAAGTCTCTAAAGGGGTCTTTAGACCTAAAGGGGTGTCTAAAGGGGTGTCTTTAGAGTAAAGGGGCTTCTTGTAGTGGTCTCTAAAGTGGACTCTACACTAAAGGGGTGCCTAAAGGGGCTTCTTTAGAGTAAAGGGGTTTCTCAAAGGGGTCTCTAAAGGGGTCTTTAGACTAAAGGGGTGTCTAAAGGGGTGTCTTTAGAGTAAAGGGGTTTCTTAGAGGGGACTTTTCCGACAGAAAAGTGGTAGTTTCTTGTAGAACTTAGATTGGATTCTTGTGAGCTTTGCAGTCTCTTTACTGATGTAGTACCGATCAAAGTCAGAATACTCAACAGTGCAAGTGATGCAGGGGAAGTCTTATAACCTTTAAACTTGTAATCGTAGTGTGGAGATTCTGGAAAGAGAGGCTCCTTCTTTATTTTTCAGCTGGGGAAGTCATATATATGAAAATTTTGAAGGATCAAAGTTTTTGGGCAATTGCGCAAGCAATACACGTGATACGAAGCTAAAATTTTGCAGTGGCGCAGACCAGACATAGGCGCAGCACCTGTGAAAATTTCACGTGATTTGATTGGCTGGTTCAAAAGTTACACGCGATCAAAGTCACCATAGTGATCCTAGCAATAAGGCATAGTATATATAATAGTTGGACTCTTTTGGTCATAACTCCTTAAGTACTGCTTCAAATGAGCTGTAATTTGAAACATGTGTTGGCTACTACGTGTTCTGTATGATATAATATTCTTGGGTGGATTGCTTGTCAGGGTCTGGAGCATTTGCTCTTCAAAGTTGGAAATTCTTGATCTTTCTCTTGTGTGTTACAATAGCAAAAAGCAAAATAAAGAAATGAGTGCAATATTGGTTTAGAGATATTGTAGTAATGGAATACTTTCCATTACCACACATCTTGGCTACTTGTGTATTTGTAGTCAGTATTTTGCCTCCTAGTTGATGAGTGCAATGCTGCAGCTTGGCCGTGCTGAATTGCTCCGACTGAACCAACTGAACTGGCCTGTAGTGCCATGCGCTGACGCGTTCTTTTACTTGCTAAGAGCTCCAGTGGTTGAGGCACTTCATGTTGGTCATCATCAGTCAGTTTACCAGAAGTAACCTGCTGATGGTCAGGCATAACTGCATGTGCAGGTGCACCTTGACACGTTGAGATGGCCCTTGGCTGAGTTTGATGTGATGCTGCTTGTTGATGCAACTTGGTCTGCTCCAATGGACTTGTGTCTAAATGAGCAGTTTGGCAAGTTCTTGTAGTTTTGCTCTGAAGCATGTGCGTTGGCTCAATGCACGTTGACTCAATGCAGGGCGTTCTGGTAAAGGGTGTTAGCGTGGTCTGGACTGACATGCACCAGCACGCTGTGGTTGCAAGAGATGGTAGGGCATCCAGCAAGGCATGCTGGCGTGATCTGGACAATGTTGCTTGCGGT
This sequence comes from Basidiobolus meristosporus CBS 931.73, assembly GCA_002104905.1. Taxonomy (NCBI): domain Eukaryota; kingdom Fungi; phylum Basidiobolomycota; class Basidiobolomycetes; order Basidiobolales; family Basidiobolaceae; genus Basidiobolus; species Basidiobolus meristosporus. The sequence continues at coordinate 117,214 of MCFE01000118.1, read as the reverse complement.
CTGTATTCTTCCTCCCATAGCTCACCATCTGATTCCTCAAGGTATTCACTTACCCTCTGTCTGATACTTTGGAGCTGTTGCCTGGATGTGTCCTGTGTATATTGCTCTTGGAAGCCACTTAGCTCTACTAATATATCCTGTAATACATTAGTCATTTGAGGCAAAAACTCATTCAAAATCTCTTTGGTTCCCAAAGTTGAGGCACAAACGGACGCGTCCGGCCCGTACTGTGCAAATTGCATGCAAAATTGTTCCTGCATGGCTTCTTTGTCAAATCCCCTCACTCTCAGCTCATTCTTGATTTCAATACTTCTCTTGTTATATATCTTCTTACATACATTGGCTGGCATCTTGATGGAGAACTCATGCCACAGCTTTCTACTCAAATTCTTCCATCTTTGTTGACTCTCTGAGGTATCTAGTTCTGCTAGATTAATCAGTAGTGCCCAAATATCTGTATGAAGGCTCATCATAGACACTTGGGCCATACTAAAAGCATTTGGCAAGAACTCAAACGGATCCAACATCAACTTTTCTGGTCCAGACCGCGCTTGTGAGCTGGGGAATGGGTTTTGTCTGGGTTGTACTAAAGATAAGTTGAGGCTTGGTATGGGGACCATAGCAACAAATTTAGATACTTATACAGCAGTATATTGGCATCAACCTGGTGTTATATGAAATATAAATGAAAACCAATGTGATTGTCGAATTTTTCATATATTATGCATGATGCATCTTGGATTGCATTGACACAGATCAGATCACATCAATTGCAGATTTCCTATTTGATTATAGGCCTATGATTAAAGCATCAATAAAAGTACCAAGGCATTGTTTGCAAATGATTTTTGCAACACAATGATGGGATACATGGCAATTGATGGAGATTTAACCATAATGTATTAAAAATCAGATAAATAATGCAGATTGCGCCAAATTGATTCAAACTGCCTCCATACAATCATCCACCAGTTTTAATATGACTTACTCATCTGAATGGTCTTTTCTCATCTATCCCATCACTACCACTGGATTTCCTTTTGACACACTAGAGGAGATCTATTCCAAGTACTGTGGACCATCTACCCCAATCTACTCAAGGAGATCCCTTGTTAAGCTTCTCTGCTATTACAAGAACTATTGCCCTACAAGGTTTCAACCCACCATCCATGGCAACAAAAGTCTTAGAAGCTTTCATTCCCAGCTGACAGCAATGGAGGACCACCTTGCAGTGGGTATGAATGACTTAGAGCAAGCTTGGAATACTAGGTTCAGAAGCTCCAATAGACTTCCATATCCCAGAGTGTTCAGCAACAGGTTCCATATCAGGAGTTTTTGGATACCTTCCCAGTGAGGATTAACAGACCTTCTAGAGGGCAGAGGCACTTTTATTCTGGCAAGTACAAGGCACACTGTGTGAAGTTTCAAGCACTGTCTGACATTGAGGGTAACATCATCTGGTTTAGTGGGCCATTTGCTGGAAGTAGGCATGACAAAGCACTCTGGGTAGAGAATCATCCTGAATTCAGTAGAGGGGAGAAATGTATGGCAGACTTAGCCTATATAGGAGAGGATTGTCAGAGATTAGGATGTATTACAGCTTATAGGAAGCCAAGTAATGTTGAGCTTAGCAGGAAGCAGAAGCTCTACAATGAGATATTTAATCATTTCAGAGTGAGGGTAGAGCACACATTTGGATATCTGAAGAGATTCAGCATATTGGCAGGTAAATACAGAGGAAAGTCATAAATAGGAGAAAACAGCAGAATAGGTAAAATAGTTAAGATACTTATTAATGCAGAGTATGTTCATACAAGAAGACATCCACTGAGAGAAATGTGTCTGGAGCATTATGAAGAGTAAATAAAGCAAGGAAAGCACTATTATGAGCAACATAAATGAGATTGAGTAAAATTACCAGTAACTGTATCATACCACTGGCATCATGGTAGAAGTTATAGTGCCAGATAGTGCCATAGAGTGCCAGATTGATCCAGCACCATAAAGAGGCTGGCACTATGTGGCAATATCCAATGGAACAAGTCTAATATTTTGGTGAAAATATTCCAAGTAAATTTCACCAGGAATTTAGTCAGTATTCTCTAAGATTTGAAGGTAGTAATCTAAGTGACTAAGTTGGGCAAATATTTAGGTGGGATTACTAATTTCTACAACTCTCCCATTCAGCTCAATGCTCATATTGACTGGTCCTAATTTTGACCTAAAATACTCTAAGTTGTCTCTAGTCAGTGGTTTTGTAAACATGTCTGCATCATTTCATCTGAGGACATTAACCTAAGCTAACTAAGTTGTTCTTTATAACTTCACATATGAAATAATGTCTAATAGCTATGTGGTTAGTTCTGGCATGAAAGTTGGATTTATACCCAGTTGTTTACATCCTATACTATCTTCAAATAAAGTAATAGGCATTTTTTTGACATAGGCCTATATTTGTAAAAGGTTTTCTCAGCCACATTGCTTCCTTTGTAGCTTCACAGGCTGCTATATATGATACCACTGTGGTGGAAAGTGCTACAGCTGGTTGCTTTCTTGAGTTCCATGAGATTGCTCCTTGACAGTAAAGAAAAGTGTATCCTGTGCTGAATCTTCTGTCTTCTGAATTTTGCCCCCAATGAGCATCAGAACATCCCACACAATCCTGTTGTGAATCCTTATAAGTTTTGTAAGAATTTGTAGCTTCACCTAGATATTCACCTAACTTGGTCACTTAGATCAGTATTTTCAAATCCTAGAGAACACGGACCAAATTCCTTGTTGGGATTTACTTGGAATATTTTCACCAAAATATCAGGTACCCAGAATGTGTAAATTCTCAAAGTTGTCTAAACAGCTCCAAGCTTTGCACACATGTTCTTGGGACCTCTCTAAAGCTATTCTATGCATTTGTTATGCCAAGACCATATAAAATTACAAATACTACTTAACATTACATAAATCATTAAGTGAAAACCACATAATCCACTTGTCCTCCCAATCACTTCCAGTATTTCCAATACTTGTACAATAGGTTATGAGCCTTGTGCTGTCACTCTCTGCAATCTCTACAACTGCTAGTACTGGAAATTCTCCCTCTGCTCAAAAATTGGATGGATCTAACTTCCAATTGTGAAAGGTGAATATGAAGATGCAGCAACAAAAAAGATGTCCCAGGGATATTGTCATGGGACAAGAATGCCCACCTAAAATGTGGGAGAGGAAGCCTTAAAGTGCCAAAAGGAAAGAACAAAGTCCTTTTAACTGCATTTGCATTATTGTTAAAGACAAATTGCTAATTCAATGCTTAAGAGCAAAAACAGCAAAGAATGCCTGGAAGGCATTGGATGACATCCACCAGTCATGATCAGCTGCCAAGAAAATGTATCTTAAATAAAAATTCTTCACTACTAGATGCAGCCAGGAGAAGAAATGAAAAATCTAATTAAAAGAATTATCCTGCTGGTGGATACAAAAGAATCTGTGAGCATACCAACTACTGATGAGGATGTGATAGTAACCATCCTGAGTAGCCTGCCAGACATGTTTTGGGGCCTTGCATCAGCCCTAAAGACCAGAACTGAAGATTCAACCTTAAGTTGCCTATATGGAAGGCTCCTGGATGAAGAATTAAGAAATTCAAGCAATGTGGTGGTGTATAAGTTTCTCATGCACTGGACAGTTTTCTTCTGCTGAGCTCAACTTCTTAAATTCAACAGCAATTGGGAAGTCCTTTCCATCATGTTCTTGGCTCACTACTCCACCAAATGCATAATCTGAAGCATCTGTGCACAGAGTAAGCTCATTTCTGAAGCCAGGTATTCTTAAGCCTGGCAGCTGAGCAGCCTCATACTTCAGCTTCTGAAAGGTAGTCTCACAAGCAGTGTCCCACTTCATGGTGTTGTGTTTCTTATAGATATCACCTAAAGAGGCTGCAATAGCTGCAAACAACTTAAACAATCTCTGATAATAGGGAGCCATTGCAAGGAATGATCTGAGTTCTGAAATGCTATAAGGCTGCTTCAGATTCTTGATAACTTCAACTCTTGCAGGGTCTAAGGTGATTCCAGAGCTAGCCACTATGTATCCTAGATACTCAGTTTGCTCCTTGAAGAACTCACACTTTGCTAGCATGCCATATAGCTTGTTATCTCTTAGCTTCTTCATGACCTTTCAATGTGCACTAAGTGGTCTTATTCTGTCTTGCAGTATATCAATGTGTTTTCTAGATATATTACCACAAACTTGCCCAAGTACTCCTGGAAGACAGTTTGCATCAAGGTCATGGATGTTGCAGGAGCATTGGTGAAGCAAAAATCCATGACTAAGTGCATAAAATGTCCATATCTGGTCCTGAGTGCTGTTGTAGGGATATCTTCTGGTTTCAACCTTATTTGAGTGTATCCTGCCATGAGGTCAATCTTGCTGAATAGGGTTACTCTATTGAGCTGTGCCAAAAGCTCCTCTATCCAAGGTATGGGGTGCTTATTCTTCAAGGTAAATGAGTTAAGGGCTCAGTGGTCAATGCACATCCTAAGTGTTCCATCCTTTTTTTTCACAAAAAGCACTGGTGCCCCCCTAAGGTGACTTGCTGTGTGTGATATATCCTTGCTCCAATAACTGACCTATATGTCTCTTTATCTTTTCCAATTCCAATGGAATTTTTCTGTAAGGTGTCTTGCTGACTGGAGGGCTATCTCCTGTGTCAATAGCATGATTTATGTCTCTGACTGGTGGTAGGCTGACAAATTCATCTGGAAACTTTTCTGAATATTCCTTCAAAGGAGTCTGGACCTTTGGGGTGATGCAGTAGAGGAATTTTCCTGTAATACCACCATGAGGAACATTTGGGTGCCTTTCCTAAGTGTTCTATAGAACTGTGTCTTGCCAAGCTCACTTGATTCACTCACACTACAATTGACCAAGCTGAAATCCAGTCTGTCAGGTAATAGCTCATAATTCTCATTGTTCTTGTGGATCTGAGTAACAAGGGTTCTCCAGTAGATTTATATGTTACTACAAAATAGCCAGGTCTTTACAAATACAGGTCAAGCTTGCAGCTCCCAAATATGTAGGCCTGTAGGTCATCTTCAAAGTCATTAATCTTCATTCTTACTGGCTGAGTAACACAGTTGATCATGTGTAAGTTCCCAACAGCTGTTGAGACTGAAGTTGATTTGGTGGATTTAAAGTTGGTTCCAGCTTTCAAGCCAAATTGTCCTGATATGTACCTGTGTGATGCTCCTGAGTCAATTATGATCTTGGTAGGCACTCCATTGAATACTCCATTCAAGTTTAATAGCTTCCCTGAGTTTAAGGTCATTTGCAATGCGAATTCTTCTGCCATAAGGAATGAGGGCTCTGAGTTATCTTCAAGTTCATCCTTCACCTCACTATGTTCTTAGGCTTGAAAAGGTATAGGGTTCTTGTTGATGTCAAAATATTGGACTTTATGATCTCATTCAGCAGCTAAAAGTTTACTTAACAATTCTGAACTAGCTTTGGTCACTGTAGGACTTATTTACAGCCCAAATGCTGTCACATTCTTCAGATCTATGATCCTATGAGTTTTCCCTTAGAGTCAAGAGCAAATTAGCACTCTTACCAAGCATTATGTACTAACCCTGAAACTGTTACAGAATGCTACTTTTGTTGAGAAGCACTCCTTACTTAGTGCTGAAGTTGTATTACTTTTACAAAGGAATAAATACTGAGCTTCTTTGCAAATAAACAACATTTATACCATTATCACTGTTTCCTGATAAGCTCCTTATATACAAATCACTTCTTAAATTGTAACAGGTTATAAGCCCTGATTGCCTTAATATATTCCAAGGACAACATCTACCTGCAAACAGAATAACACAAACATTTTCCCTGTGAATGAGAGGTATGATGGGAAGAACTACAGACTTTAGAGAACTAAGAAGCAGATCCACCTTGAGGAAAGGAGGCTCTGAAGTATAGTAACAGCAAGAGAAGTTGTACACAAAGGAACAGCAGAAGAGGTTGGGAAATTTCAAAAGGAGGAGAGAAAAGCCTTAAATGCAATATGCATCAATGTGCAAAATTCCTTCATTGGACAGATTCATGCTTCAGATCCTGTCAAAGCAGCATGGGAATCCTTGGGGAACATCCTTGGTGCAAAGTCAGCTTCAAGTAAGCTTCATTTGAAGTAAAAGTTCTTCATATGAGAAAGTAGTCAGATGATGACATGCTACAACTCATTATCAGAATGGAGACACTTGCTGAAGAGCTTTACTGTATTAATGCTGATATAGATGATGAAGAAAAGATACTCTGTGTGATTTACAGCTTACCAGACAACTACAAGCAACTCATACTTTCTATTGAAAGCAGAGAAGACAATCTGACTTTACACTATGTCAAAGGAAGACTACTCCATGAAGAATTCCAGCCTAATGATTCAGCTGAGAAAATTGATGATAATTCTTAATTCAGCTCAGAAATGTACACAGAAATGAAGGGAAAGCAACAAAACCAAAGAAAACCTGGTTGTTGTAAGTACTGTATGGAGCCAGCACACTGGGCAAGAGAATGCAAGAAGAAACAAGCAGAAAAAAAACAGAAACTAGAACAGGCTAATCATATAACTACTGATGAACAGTTATTTGTAACTGCACCAGAGAGTGCAAGTAACCAGAGTAATGAATGGTATATGACTCTGGAGCATCACAGTACACTTGCAGCATAACAGAGTGGCCCAGCAACTAAAAGAAAATTCCTATAAGAAAGGTTTATCTGGGAGACAACTCTGCACTGGTAGCTACTGCCAGTGGGTCTACACAGTTAAATATGAGTGATATCTCAGGGGCAACAACAGCAAAACTAAATGACATACTCTAGGTGCCAGGAATAGCTGAGAACCTACTCTCAGTCAGTAAAGCAACTACTCAGGGACTGAAATTGGCTTTTACTAAGCTGAGCTGCTCAGTATTGAGTGCAAATGATCAAAATTTGGCTTTGGGAGTTAGATATCACAATATGTACAAGTTTCACTACAGGTTTGTTGTACCTGAGTATGTCAACATTACTGAAACTAATAAACCTAACTGGGAGACATATACAGGCAAGAAACCAGACCTCCAGCACCTTGGATTTTTGGCAATGATATTTTTATCACATTCCTGACAAAAAACTCTCAAAACTGGAACCTTTGAGTAGAAAAGGGATCTTTTTTAAGTATTGTGAGGATACTAAAGAGTATGGTGTGTATGATGGCAAGATTCAGAAGCTGATCAAGGGCAGGGATATTGTATTTGAGGAGAATACAGATCAGAAAGTCATTGAAATCATTGGCCAGCAGCCTGAGGATGCAATCAACACTTTCAATGAAGATCCATACCTAACTCAGCCAGAAATGGAAGATAATTTTACCATTTCCAGATCAGAGCAAATTATCTAGTTAGGAGATCCACCAGATTAAGAAATGCCCCTGGCTCTGGGTGCCCTATGAAAATAATTTGGTCCTGTGGGTAGATCCAATCTAGATCAGCCATCAAGATCCTGCTTAGAGACAGTCATAATAACAGCAGCTTGGAATTAGTGACCCTCCTAACAATCTTAAAACAAAATCATGACAGTGTTTTGCTAATTTTACAGCCAAATAAAGGGATAAAACTTGACAATATTTCATTGGTGCTGTATCAACATTTGCATGGTATTGCTGTGGTCTTTTAGTGCTCTATAACTATTTTAAGTAAATATAGTTGGCCAGGACATCCAATTGCCTTATATGGCAAGAAACTTGACGGTCTTTTGACAGCCTCACAGCAAGACTCTGATGGCATTATATTGGCAGTATGACAGCCTACCACTGGCTCTGTATAATGCTACCATACCAATTTACCAAATGGTATTTTCTTTTTCTACCTCCCCTTGTGCAATTCATATATTCCACTGTAGAATCCCCTTTCTTTATTTGCTTACCCACTACTACCTTGGGTATTCCACATATAGTTTGAATCAAAAAAAACTATGGCCTCCTGCATACTAACCTCTACAAGCATGCACACCTGGCGCAATTGACATCTATCACCTCAACTTTACAGCTTTTTAGTGTGATACTTACAAAGTTGCCATATACCTTGTACTGCTGGTAACATATACATCTTGCAAGCATATGCTTGGTTGTTACCACTTCTGCCATGAATACCTCCTGAATATTTGCAAAGAACTTCTTGGTATTTAGCCAATATATTCCTTCTCCCTGCTGGATTCTAGTTCCCCTTATTGGTGCGCTCTGACTTTTTTTTGTGTGAGTTCCATATTGAATGGTGTAGAAGTTTGCTTGTGATCACAAGAAATTTGGCATATCTTGGTGGAGTTTTCCTGATAAAATTAGTTGCTTGTTGCACCCAACCCAACTTTGCATTACCTAATTGATTTCCCACTCATTGGGGCTGCTTAGTTTCTTAATGCCATAGGCATAGGTGTCTCCATGTGCACATTTGTCCTCAGTATTTTCCAACTCTTTCTGGCTGTCCTCCATGTGCCAACTCATCACATCCATGACAGACTTGAAGGTAATATTCTTGATGAGATTGGGATATGGTAGTACCTGCAACTTGACTTATCTTCCTATCTCCCCACACATCCACTCCTTAGGAAACTCCCAAAAGGTGAAGCAAGGCCCAATATTCTCCACACACCGTGCAAGATGGTGTAGAGCATGGATGCAGTAGAGGCAAGGATCTACACATTCAGCTTTATGTTTGTAGTATAGCCGCTCAAATCCTGTTACAAACTCCGCACACAACAGCTGTAGATGCATCAAGTTGGCATTGGTGATCCGCTTTGGGATAATTATTCCTACAATGTCCACATATGACTCCCAATGCTTCCAATGTACTCTTGGTGGGAATGGCTTCAGAACACCACTTAAATAAATACATATCCAGTTCATTCAGTCTTTGCATTTGTATTGTTGAATATGTGTATGAATATTAATTGGAGCCCATGTGAAGTACTTAGGGAAGCAGATACTTTGTAATATCTTCCCAATTCTTTCAAATTTCTCCGGTATCTCAAAGGGCTCATTGAGCTTGATATCCCCCATTTACAACTTGATCATCAGTATAGGGATATTGTTGAAAAGCAAATGCATTGCTCCCAGTGGAAAGCTTTTGCTCCAACATATACCTTCTATCTGAAGTATCTCAAGTTTCCAATTGATTCCATATTCTGGCCAATGGCATATAGCTTGTTAACTCTGCTGCATTTGTATTCTTACTTTGGTACATTCTCTCTGTGGAAAGATGATGTTCTTAGTGCTGGTTCTTGGGTAATAATAATGTATGTGAGTTATAGAGTAATTCCTCTGGATTTCACATATTTAACAGCAATACTGTCCATTGTACCCAGAAAAACCGGCTATCTTGCTGATAGCTGGGGTATCTCCTATGCAGATAATAAAATGCACTTTTACATGATGGCAACCTACCGTTATCCCCCTGGAAAGCATACAAAATTCATCCAGCTATGTATACAGGAAGCTATCCAGGTTAGACAGTGCTTTAGGCCTAGATACCAGTGAGACTACCATCAGATTATTGCTCTGATACCATAAGATGGGCGGCAGATTCCAATTGATGAGAATCAGTGGCTAGCAGGATTTGCTGGTAGAGTACTTGCTTAATGAGAATCCATCAAGTGCTAAAGCAAAGTCATGGTCATACATACCTGCAAAGTAGCCCTTGCTTCTTAGCTGTTTGTAATGTTTGCCATCAAATACATTGGATATGCTTGCGCTTGATTGATACTGAGTGCGGTACTGTATAGCTTTGCAATATCTGTTGGACTCCATGAGCTTCCTTGGGTAGGGTATGACCAAAATATATCCGGAGTGTGAACAATGTTACCCTCAGTGGTGGTGGATTCCTGACAATTTGGACATGTTGCAATGGTAGCAATTTTGGATGTGAATGCCATGCAACTGTTAACAAATGCTGGAATCAGGACAGTCTCTGGATCATATGTTGCCAGCCACATGACTATTGTCCACTTTACCATTTACATAGTAACTTGCATCCCAGTATGATTTTGGCAAGAAGTAGTAATTAATCCGCAAAGCCCCCATTACTGATATTAGTGGAAACACGCCACTTCTCTAGCCACAACATCGCATCATTCACCAGCAGATGGATTACTGCGCTTACTTGGCTCCATAAAGTATCCTTGGCATTTGTCTCAACAGGTGTTGTCTCATTGTTTATAGGGATTTGATCAGGCTCATATGTGGTACAGCTGTTAGGGGAGAGAGGCCCAAAATCCTTTAGTGAACCTTCTATGTCAGAGCTATCACTCTGCGTGCCATATTCAGAAGGCTGAGGTGAGCCTAAAGGTGTCACAAACTCACCTGACTCAGTTTGCACAATATGACAAAGATGGCCAGGTCCCAATATAGAAGTATCAACTGGCTGGCAAGATAATGTTGGTGCAGTAGTGACCAATGAATGGTCAAATATGACTGTGCGGCAAAATACTGGCTGTGATCCTTGTAATACTTCCTATGCTGTCTGTGTGCTTCATGGCCAAGAGGCTTGCCACAATAGCCACATGGCCTTTTTTCTCTCCTCTTGCAGTGTTGAGTCAAAGTAGTCTTGTCCATGGGGCAAACAGTTTGACCTTCAACAACATAATGCTATTATATCACTTTTTGGTCAATACTCATGTGAACTTAAAACAGTCTTGTATTTGAGACATTGCACCTACATGAATGTAAGATTCAATGATGAACCACCATAGTAAGCATTATAAATAAAGTTGTGGCACCACATACACACATATATGTAACACTATATCCCCTTTGGTTTGACTCACTTCCATATATATGCCGCCAAAAAATAAAGCAAAGTTGTCTGTTCTCAGCCAAATCCCACCACTGACAGCAACAGAAGAATGGTTGGACAACAGCTTGCTCTAAAATTCAGTGCAAAAAGCAGGGCTATATCCAAAAAATACCCTGTGGATAGTGTGCCCATTGAAGGTAATAATGCAGACTCCTCAGGCTCTCAGACAAGTAGGCAATTGAGAACCTCTGCAAGCCACAAGCTGACCATTATGCTCAGGTAGATGAGAATGTAGCAAACACAGTACCCTCAGTTGAAGATCAGCAAGTGGCCATGATAACATCACCACCATCCATATTAGCAAGTATGTTGTCAGCTCATACCAGAGCATTAATGAAGCAATTAGGTGCAGTGGCTGATAGGATAGATGCAATAGCCCAGAGAAATCAGGAAATAGTCCAGAAACAGGATGAGTGGATAATACTTGTAGATCAATCAATATACTAGATAGAGAAAGCAGTATCTTTGCTGCAAAGAAGGAACTCAAGTAGCTCAATGTCACAGCCAGGAGTTGAGCCATTTCCTAATGTAACAGTAGAGGAACACTGTATAATCTTTGAAGCTCAACAGCAGAGCCTAAAGATAAAACCCACAGAAAAACCTATTGCAGTGGGGGAGGGAGACAATGTGGTGTGAATACTAAAGCCTAAATATCAAAAGACGTTGAAGAACCGTGTAGCCATTGAGTGCAATGATGAAGAGTAGGCTAATATATAAGAGGCTGTCAGAAGTCTAGCATGCCATCACCTTAAGGCTGGCATACTAGGGGACCATCAGGAACTCAAGGCCAAGCAGAATGCACTTGACTTGTTCCATAAACATTATCCTGGATTCAAACAGGCAAACAGATTTTGGGCCAGCATTGGTATGCTAAGAAAGTATCTCAAGAATAGCAGAAACTATCAAAGGCAGAAGAACAAGGGTAGCATGGCTAACAACCAGCAGCTTCCTCAAGAGCCCATTACAAGCAGGGCCAAAAGCTCCAGACAAGCATCAAAAGACATCAGGTTGCTGGAAGAGTGACAATCAGGGACAAGCAGGCTAACATGGGTACACCAGCACAATGTTTATTAAGGAAAAAGTGTTGTAACACCCAGGAAGCACTCAGTCAGAGTAGCCGTGAAGGACCTGGCAGTAATAAAGGAAAAGGTAAAGGGAAAAATATCTACCCAAGCCTGAGACAGGGAGGCATGCAAGAAAAGCTGCAGTTCTTGCCAAATAATGCCACAAGCCAGGAGCAATCCGAATCCCATCATAGCCAAGAAGAATTACCAACAAGAAAACAGCTGTTTTCACAAGAGTTGATAGCGCAGCCAGTTGATCTACACTCCAGCAAGGTAGATGAGCTTGCTGAAAAAAGCAATTTGTCTGCCACAGCATCCACAGCCTCCATTGTTGAAAGAGTGGAGATCCCACTGACAGACAGGCTACAATGTCAAGAACTTAAAAGACTATCACAATGCCTTCAGTGGAGTTTTGGAACATCAATAGGCACACCAAGAGGTTGCAGCACTTCTTCAAGAGCAATGCTCAAGAAAATGCATTGGAATATTGCAAGGATTTATTAGACTTGTTCTGTTGGATAGTGCCACATTGAGCCATGAGTGCCAAATGATGCCATAGTGTGCCAGAGAGGTAAAGTGAGCCTATGCTGGGCCACAGAGTGTGAAACATAGCTCTGCATCTTCATGTAAAGCAGCCCCTGTGTTTCACCCATTGCGCAGGAGAAAATCCATTTTTTGACCTTTTTTTGTGGATCAATGTAGCTCAGGATGTGTAAGAGCACAGGAGAACTGAAGATATGCGTCTGGTACTCAATACCCATGGCACTCTGAATCTAGCTCCTGTAGCTTGTATCATGTTACAAAAATGAATGGCACTATCTTGGTCCACTGGTACTTTCTGGCACTATATTTAAATATTAGACCTAAAGTAAGATCTATACAAAGCACTTATAGTGCCAGATAGTACCAGTGGACCAAGATAGTGCCATTCATTTTTGTAACATGATACAAGCTACAGGAGCTAGATTCAGAGTGCCATGGGTATTGAGAACCAGATGCATATCTTCAATCTGCTTGTGCTCTAACACATCCTGCATAACATTGATCCAAAAAAAAAGGTCAAAAAATGGATTTTCTCCAACACAATAGGTGAAACACAGGGGCTGCTTTGCATGAGGATGCAGAGCTATGTTTCACACTCTGTGGCCAGGTAGAGGCTCACTTGGCCTCTCTGGCTCACTATGGCATCATTTGGCACTCATGGCTCAATGTGGCACTATCTGACGGAACAAGTCTATTGTAAAGACTGGCAGATGAGGTGCTAGACCTTGCAGTACCTGCTGAAGACCAGGATGTGTGAGAACCAGTGAATGAACAGTGGAATTAAGCCATTGGGTTCCCACCAAAGTGGTGGAACCAGAGCATTACAGCAGAAATACTTATTGAGTGGTGGATTTTAATGGAGTTACTTGTTGAGTGTGAGGTTGAGCTTAATGTTAGTGTTGGGTATAGGGACTTGAATAGGTCAATACAATTGGCAATTGAGGTACAACTGAAGTTTCAACAGAAATAAATCAATTTGTACACATGAAAAGTAAGAGGAATGGTTCAATCAGGAAGTAAGGAGTGTGAAAAAGAGGCAATGGCTAATCAATTCACGCAAACATAGGAGGCAATAGAGTGTCCAGGATCAGAAAGTGAGCAAATTGGAAGGGAACCAATACAAAGCCACTTATACATTGTTGTGATGAGAAATTTTGACTAAGTTTTTTGTCAAACCTGGGGTGCAATTATTTTTGCTCAGTCTCTTGACAGTGTCTTAACAAGATCAGTAACTCTTAGTCACAGGACTTTCACTTTGTGGCGGCCTCTTGATGGGATCATCCCAATAATACTTCATAGGGGTGGCAGACATTCAATGATCATGAAGAAGCTTAACTTGTCTTATGTGCCAAACCTCACAAGCTGTAACATGCAATGCAAAGCCCAGATGCTACTATGAGGCATCAAGCCTTGTAGGAGGAGTACCAATCACTGATTATGGCAAAAACATGGTAACCAGTAGATTTACCAAATGGGTGAAAGCTAATAGTATGTAGATGGGTCTATTTGAACAAGATAACCTCAAACAATACCTTTCATAAGTGCAAAGCTGGATTGGCAGCTAAAGGCTATTCCCAGAACCAGGACCTAGACTTTGAGGAAATATTTGCGCCAGTTGCCAAGTTGGACTCCATTAGAGCAGTTTTAGCCCTGGCAGCTGTACTTAGTCCAGATCTACACAAAAAGGACATCAAAACAGCCTCTCTAAATGAGACTCTGCAAGAATACATGTATATGGAGCAACCAGAAGGTTTTACTCATCCAAAAGGCCCCCATCAGGTGTGCAGACTTAGGAAATAGTTATATGGGCTTAAGCAGGCACCTAGCACATGGAATAACACAATTGACAAATATCTAGAGGCAATTGAGGTCATTTGTAGCACTGTATATCTCAGAATTTATGTGAGACAGCTCAAAGAGGGTGTGACCGTTCTAGTTCTGTATATGGATGTTCAAATAATAGCTACCAGTGACATGGAGGTACCTAAACAGACAAAGTCAGATATCATCAGCAAGTTTAAGATGGAAGATCATGGAAAATTGAGCTATTTTCTTGGAATTGAAGTCATATTTGACATATCTAGGCAGAAAATTGTGCTGAACTAGTCTAAGTACATATGGGACATTCTTAGATGCTTCAGAATAGAAAATTGCAAGCCTGCAGCTACCCTCATGGACAATGACTTGCATTTGAGCTGATAAACAAATATTAGAGGGTTGTAGCAATTCAGAATGGAGTATGTGTTATGATCTGCCGCTTGAATGTTTAAGTTAGATCAGTTTTTAGTCAAATCAGTTAGTATATGTTTAGGTTATCAGTATATCAGTATTATCTATGAAATCAGTAGCATTAGTCAGCAAATGAATCAGCAGATCCTTATCAGACAGAAATAGATACACTGAGTAAGATCTTATTGGGTGATGATGATGCAATCAAATGAGTCATCAGCCACAACCTACATTAGGAAATACAGTTAGTCAGCAATTGATCTGGCAAAATGTGTATAAGGAGCTGCTGAAACCTCCATAAAAATCAATTCAAGTTTTATTGAATACAATACTAGCTAAACTCCCTATTCCGCTACAACTCTTATACCAAGACTTGTAGCATTGATAGCAGCAATAACCAGAAACCTCCCTCCTGAAGAAAGAAGAAAACACCCTCAAGATGTCAGACAATCAAGAATGGAAGAATGCTATGCAGCAAATCCTGGCCCAACAGCTACAGTTACTCCAGATCCTCAGTCAACAGGAACAAGGAATGACTACAATGGCTCAGAACCAGCAAAGCCCTGTTAAGAGCAACCTTAGTGTGAAGGTCAACTGGTACCATGGCAGAGTCATTGAAAACCTGGGAACTTGGCTCTTTCAGATTGAAGAAGCTTTCAAAGCTAAAGGAATTGCTCCAGAAAGCAAGTTACATTATGCAGCTTCTTACCTGGCAGATGCAGCTTTACAGTGGTATCACAACAAGATCAGGTCAGCCACTATGATGGGGTGCTTCACAATCTCTACCTGGGATGAGTTTGTGTAGGAAATTCAGGATGCTTTTGAACCTCCACACCAGCAGACACTACTAAGAAGGAAGTTAAAGACACTCAGACAGAAAGGAATGGTTCAGGAATACAACTATGAGTACAGATGTCTACTTGGACAAATTGAAGGAATGGACCCCCTGGATCAAGTTGAATACTTTATTGATGGGTAGAAAGAAACAACTTGCAAGGAAGTGAATTATTGCAGACCTCAGACTATAGAAGAAGTCATCAAGATTGCAATTGACTATGACTCAGCTATGTTTGGAGTTGTAAGCCTACAGTGACTAATCAGAAAGGCTACAATCACTATGAAAAAAGACAGTCAGAAGCAGTGCCATTGGAAATAGACACTATGCAGAAGAATCCTACCTCAGAAGAATATAAGAAGAAAGGACTTTGCTTCAATTGCCACCAGCAAGGACATATTGCAAAGTACTGCCCTCACAGAAGAAATGGATACCAGCCAACAAGAACCTTCAACCATATTGAGTCCCATGAACACAGTAATGTGGAAGATGAGCTTGAAGAAGACTTGGAACTCACCTTGCATATGACAGAAGAGTACTTGTCCCAAATGACCTCAAACTCAGGAAAGTTATTGTACTTAAATGGAGTAATGAATGGAGTACCTGCCAAAATCATGATTGACTCTGGTGCATCACATGAGTACATGTCAGAGCAATTTGCCTTGAAAGCTGGAACAACTCAGAACCTACCAAATCAACTTCAGTCTCCACAGCTGATGGGAACTGCCACATAATCAACCATATTACCCAGCCAGTAAGAATGAAGATCAATGACGATGAAGAAGACCTACAGGCTTATATATTTGGGAACTGCAAGTTTGACCTTGTACTTGGAAAAACCTGGCTATTTTGTTGTAATCCATCAATCAACTGGAGAACTCATGCTACTCAGATCCAAAAGGACAACAAGACCTATGAGCTATTACCTGCCAGGCTGGATTTCAACTTGGTCAATTTCAGTGTGTGTGAGACAAGTGAACTTAGCAAGACCCAGTTCTGTAGAGCGCTTAAATAAGGTACTGAGATGTTCCTCATGGCAGTATTACAGGAGGATTCCGCTACTCCAGCACCCCAGCAGGTCCAGACTCTCTTGAAGAAATATTCAGACATGTTTCCAGATGAGCTTGTAAGCTTACCACCAGTCAGAGATGTGGATCATGCCATTGACACAGGAGATAGCCCTCCAGTGAGCAAGACACCTTACAGAATGAGTCCATTGGAATTGGAGGAAATGAAGAGACAAATTGATCAGCTATTGGAGCAAGGATACATCAGACCCAGCAAGTCACCTTGGGGAGCACCAGTGCTTTCTGTGAAAAAGAAAGATGGAACACTTAGGATGTGTATTGATTACAGAGCCCTATACTCAGTTACTGTTGAGAATAAGTACCCCATACCTTGGATTGATGAGCCTTTGGACCAACTTAATGGAGCCACTATTTTCAGCAAGATTGACCTCATTTCAGAATACAACCAGATTAGGGTGAAGCTAGAAGACATCCCTAAGACAGCATGCAGGACTAGATATGGATATTACAAGTACTTAGTCATGAGTTTTGGCCTCACCAATGCCCCTGCAACTCTCATGACCCTGATGCACACTGTCTTGCAGGAGTACTTAGACAAGTTTGTCATAATCTACCTAGATGATATACTTATATACAGCTAGACAGAAGAGGATCACTTAGTGCACATTGAAAAGGTCTTGAAGAAGTTAACAGAGAACAAGCTTTATGACAAGCTACCCAAGTGTGAGTTCTTCAAGGAACATGATGAATATCTGGGACACATAGTGACTAGCACTGGAGTAACCTTAGACCCCAAGAAGGTGGAAGTAATCAAGAATCTGAAACAGCCCCATAGCATATCAGAGCTCAGATCATTCCTTGGAATGGTGTCCTATTATTGGAGATTTGCCAAGTTGTTTGCAAGTATTGCAGCCTCTTTAACTGATATCCTCAAGAAAGACAATACCTACAAGTGTGACATAGCTAGTGAGACTGCCTTCCAGACACTCAAGAATGAACTTGCTTAGCTGCCAAGCTTAAGAATACCAGACTTCAGAAAAGAGTTCACTCTGTGCACAGATGCTTCAGATTATGCAATTGGTGGAGTGCTGAGCCAAGAACACAAGGGAAAGGACTACCCTGTTGCCTTTGAATCCAAGAAACTGAACTCAGCAGAACAAAACTATCCAGTCCATGAGAAGGAGATGCTTGCTATAATACACTGTTTGAAGACATGGAGATGCTACATTGAAGGAGTCAAATGCACTGTGAAGACTGATCATGCCTCCCTCAAGTACATATTTACTCAGAAGGTACTCTCTAGAAGAATGACAAGATGGAGTGAATACATTCAGCAATTTGACCTGGAGATTGTCTACTGCCCTGGAAAAAACAACACAGTTGCTGATGCCTTACCAAGATTAGATCAAGTTGCACAACTCAACCTGGTGCATGAATCAGATTGGCCTAGCCTATTACCAAAGTACTTGGAGGACCAAGCCATTCCTAATGAGGTGGATGAAGATATCAAGAAGATAATTTGTGATGAAGCCAGCAAATTTGTAGTACAGGATGAAACACTCTACCAAATTGTTGATGGAAGCCCTATTGCCTATTGTCCTTATGTTGCTTGCCTGGATTTAATATATAAGCTACACAATGGATATGGACATCTAGGGATTGAAGGAACCTATGGCCTTGTGAAAGCCAGAGCATGGTGGCCCAGAATGAAACAAGATACTGAGAAGCTAGTAAAAACATGCCCAAACTGCCAAATCAATGAATGCCAGCCACAAAGAATTGCCAAACTCTTCCCTTTGGAGCCTGTAAGACCATTTGAGAGATGGGGAATTGACTTATTGGAAGACTGCCAACTACCAGGAAATGAAACCATTGGATCATAGTAGCAATTGACCATGCCACTAAATGGCCAGTTGCTAAAGCTGTAACAATAGCCAGTGAACAAGAAGTTGCAAGTTTCATTTACCATGAGATCCTGATGAAGTTTGGATGCCCTGTGGAGATCTTATCTGATCAAGGAGCAAACTTTATGGCAAAGACATTAGAGGTGTACCTGGAAATGCAGCAGATCCGACACTTGAAAACCTCAGCATATCACCCCAGAACTAACGGAGTCACAGAGCGGTTTAATGGATTATTTGGAAAAATGCAGACCAAGTATTCAAATGGAGTTGTCAGTAGATGGGATGAGTATATAGACCAAGCACTCTTTGCATGCAGAGTCAGAGTACACAACGCCACCCAGCAATCACCATTTTACTTAGTGTATGGATGTGAACCAAGGATTCCAGGAGATCTCACACAACCCAAGCTTACAGATGCCTTAGAAGACAAACTTAGTCAGCCAAGTAGACACCAGCAACTGGAACAAAGACGTCAAGAGGCACAGACCAAAGTATCTCAAAGTGCAGAAAAGATGATTTGATAAGACTATAGCACCAAAAGCATTGACAGTTGGGAACTTTGTATTACTGAGAAACAACACTCAGAAGAAGTTTGAGCCACAATGGACAAGACCATTTAAGATCATCAGAGAATGTCCATTTGCAACTTACCTATTGGTGGACAAACAAGGTAATATCCAGGAAGACTTAGTGCATAGGGACAGACTCCAGCTTGCAAGACTTGCTGATAATACTGAACCATCAAGATATTGGTATCACAAGAAAAGAGATATAGGAGAACCCTCTCAACTTTAGTAGGGGAGAATGTTATGATCTGCCACTTGAATGTTTAAGTTAGATCAGTATTTAGTCAAATCAATTAGTATATGTTTAGGTTATCAGTACATCAGTAGTATCTATCAAATCAGTAGCATTAGTCAGCAAATGAATCAGCAGATCCTTATCAGACAGAAATAGATATATTGAGTAAGATCTTATTGGGTGATGATGATGCAATCAAATGAGTCATCAGCCACAACCTACATTAGGAAATACAGTTAGTCAGCAATTGATCTGGCAAAATGTATATAAGGAGCTGCTGGAACCTCCGTAAAAATCAGTTCAAGTTTTAGTGAATACAATACTAGCTAAACTCCCTATTCCTCTACAACTCTTATGCCAAGACTTGTAACATATAGATCTTACTGACAGACACTCTACCACTGGGTATGTATTTCTTCATTCTGGTGCAGCTATTACCTGGCACTGCAAGAAACAACCAACCGTGGCCCTGTCTACAACTGAAGTTGAATATATTGCTGCTTATCAAGCAACAAAGGAGGCTATATGGCTAAGAAAACTATCCAAGGACTTAAGGTTTAATTCATATATTGTTACAAGTCTTGGTATAAGAGTTGTAGAGGAATAGGGAGTTTAGCTAGTATTGTATTCACTAAAACTTGAACTGATTTTTACGGAGGTTCCAGCAGCTCCTTATATACATTTTGCCAGATCAATTGCTGACTAACTGTATTTCCTAATGTAGGTTGTGGCTGATGACTCATTTGATTGCATCATCATCACCCAATAAGATCTTACTCAATATATCTATTTCTGTCTGAGAAGGATCTGCTGATTCATTTGCTGACTAATGTCACTAATATGGTAGATAATACTGATATACTGATAACCTAAACATATAACTAATTGATTTGACTAAAAACTGATGCAACTTAAACATTCAAGTGGCAGATATTAACAATATATCAACATATACTTACAAGGGTAATCAAAGTGGTATTTCATTAGCTAGAAATTCTAACAATCACACCAGAACTAAGCACACAGATATACAACTCCACTTTGTGAGGGAAGCTGCCAAAAATAGCTTAGTAGAGTTAGCTTACTGCCCAACTGACTAAATGGCGGCCAATACCTTGACAAACCTACTAGCTAGACCCCAATTTCAGAATCTCAGAGCGGAATTAGGATCAAGAAATTCTCTAGTTAAGGGGAGTGTTGAAATATTGTACTATTTGGGATCATTCAGCAGCTAAAATTTACTCGAAAATTCTGGACTAGTATTGGTCACTGTAGGACTAACTTACAGCCATAACTCTGCCACTTTCTTCAGATCTATGATCCTACAATTATTTGCCTATAGTCAATGAAAAATATGCACTTTTACCACAAATATGTAGTAGACTTGTTCTGTTGGATAGTGCCACATTGGGCTATGAGTGCCAAATGATGCCATTGTGTGTTGGGGAGGTCAAGTGAGCCTATACTTTGCCACAGAGTGTGAAGCATAGCTCTTCATCTTCATCCAAAGCAGCCCCTGTCTTACCCAGTGTGCTGGAGAGAATCCATTTTTTGACTTTTTTTTGGATCAATAGTGTGCAAGATGTGTAAGAGCACAAATGGACTGAAGACATGCATCTGGTACCCAATACCCATGGCACTCTGAATCTAGCTCCTGTGGCTTGTATCATGTTACAAAAATACATGGCACTATCTTGGTCCACTGGTACTATCTAGCACTGTATGTGCTTTGTATAGGTCCTACTTTAGGGCTAATACCAAAATATATTGCCTGATAATACCAGTGGACCAAGACAGTATCATGTATTTTTGTGACATGATACAAGCCACAGGAGCTAGATTCAGAGTGCCATGGGTATTGGGTACCAGATGCATTTCTTCAGTTCTTTTGTGCTCCTACACACTCTGTAAAACATTGGTCAAAAAAAAAGGTCAAATAATGGATCTTCTCCAGCATGGTGAGTGAAACACATAGGCTAATATTTGATTACTTAGTGCAAATAATCAGAATTGATATGTCCTAATAGCCTGTGCCAGTGAATTGTAGTTTCTTCATTTCAGTCACTTACACTGGCTTCCAGATATGAAAAGTAGAGGGCAATTTGTACAGATTTAGATCTTTAATGCTCAAAGCAATATGGGCACCATTTTGATTTGTAAATCTGCATCCAAAATTGTAAGCTGAAACTGAGTGCAGCCACTGTACCTTTGTTATAGGAAGTTTGTTCTTGGCTGTATCAATATTTGTACTAATTAGCACTTGATTTACAGATTCTTTGTCCAGCAGCATTCCTTATACACAGTCCAAAGTAATTGTTGCTTTGTCACACAGTGGGATTGCCACTGCATCTACAATGTAGGATGCTGAGGCAGTGGTAGGACTTTGCCATTGTCTGCAAGCTCATCTACCTGACTGGAGTGTAGCTAAACTGGTCTAATGTCTATATTTAGTGAGAGCTGCAGCTGTTCTCTTACACTTTCCAGTCACTGGCTTAGAAGGACTTTGCTGAAATATTGGACTATTTGGAAAAATCAAAATGTTGATCCACCTTGAGTAACAAAAGCTTTGAAATACAGTAACGGGAGAGTAAGTTGAGCTCAAAGAAACAGCAGAATAAGTTGAAAGTTTCAAGACAAGGAGAGAAAAGCCTTTAATGCCATATGTATCAATGTGCTAGATTTGGTAGTTTGACAATTCAAGCTTCTGATACTGCCAAAGCAGCTTAGGAACTTTAGGCAAAATCTTTAGAGTAAAGCAAGTATTAATCAAGCTATACTTGAAAAGTAAGTTCTTCAAAATGAGGACAAAGCCAGAGGATAACATGCTACAACATATTATCAGAATGGAGTCACTTGCAGACAAACATTACCTATTGATGCCGGAATGGTTGATAAAGAAGAGATACTCTCTGCCTTGCTGCTTACCAGACAAGTATGAGCCACTCATGCCATATTTTGAAAGTGGAAAGACAATCTGACTTTAGATTATTTTGATAATGTAATATAATATCTAAGTAGAGAAAATTAAAGATAAGGCTTCAATCAGCTCACAAAGGCACACAGAAAAGAAGGGGAAGCAACAGAGCCAAATAAAATCTGGCTACTGTTGCTATTATAAGAAGTTAGAACACTGGGCAAGAGAATTCAAGACAAAACTGGTACATAAGAAACAGAAACTAAAGCAGGCAAGCCATATAACTACAGATGTACAGCTAATTGTGACTGTACAAGAGAGTGCAAGTAACTGTAGTAATGAATGGTATTTTGACTCTGAAGCATCACAGCATATCTCTAGCTTGAAGGAGTGGTTCAGCAGCGTCAAGACTATTCCTACAAGAAAGGTTTATCTGGGAGACAACTCAGCACTGGAAGCCACAACCAGTGGGCTATACAGCTATGTATGAGTGAGATCTTAGGGGCAACAACAGCAAAACTGACCAACATACTCCATTAGCCTGAAATAGCTAAGAACCTACTCTCAGTGAGTAAAGCTACTACCCAGAGGCTGAAATGTATTTTTCCCAAGCTGTGCTACTCAATATTGAGTGAGAATGGACAAAAATCAGCTGTGGGAATCAGAGACCACAGTGTATACAAGTCAAAATGCAAAGGCATTGTACCTGAATCTGTTAGCACTGCTAAAACTTACAAAACCTACTGGGAGATGTGGCATAGAAGACCTGAAGAATCTACTTATCTTGGGCCTAGATTCCTCTATTCCAGTAGCGTTTAGTGTCTTTTAGGGATACATATATGGCAAACAAGCAGTGCAACACATCAGGAGCTCAGGAGGCATTAAGACCGCAAAGATACTGGCTATTCTGCGCTCATGAGTATGTGGGCCCATGAGAACACTGTCCTTTGGAACCAAGAAATACTTTATGATGTTTATTGATGATAAGACAGGATGTACACAGGTGTCCATCTATTTTGCTAGATTGAGATTAGTTTGGGGCTTGTTCTATAATACAAAGGTAAATCAATAATATATAAAAACTTCCACTATGTCAATAGTACCATAGCTTATGAGGAGCTTGATATACCAATAGAAGATTTAACTCTCACTGATATCCTTAATCATAGGCTCAAGATATACCATAGGCAGTGTTTCCCACTCCTATTGCAGAGTTCTGACCTTCAGTCAACCGTTGGGCTAATTTAATTTTTTAGTAACTTTTCCTGATCTGGGAGTTGCTTGCCTTTCTGAAAGAATATTTTTGTAATTGTACCATAAGAACTCATTTGGAACCTTCAGGGATGTGGTGTAGAGGTATCTTAAAGGGACTAGAGACCTGAAAGTGTATCAAAAGGTATGTCTTTAGAGCAAAGTGGCAGCTTACAGTGGTCTATAAAGTGGACTTTGCAATAGTAGGGTGCCTACAGGGGCTTCTTTTGAGTGGAGGTTTTCTCAAAGGGATTTCCAAAGGGGTTTCTAATATTGTAGAATTGGAGATTCTACCTGGTCTTTCACCTAACTTAGTCACTTAGATCATCACCTTCAAATCCTAGAGAATACTGACCAAATTTCTTGTTGGGATTTACTCAAAATAT
The DNA here is from genome assembly GCA_002104905.1 of Basidiobolus meristosporus CBS 931.73. Classification (NCBI taxonomy): domain Eukaryota; kingdom Fungi; phylum Basidiobolomycota; class Basidiobolomycetes; order Basidiobolales; family Basidiobolaceae; genus Basidiobolus; species Basidiobolus meristosporus. Next base: position 93,391 of record MCFE01000118.1, on the reverse strand, counting down.
TTTCACCTAAATACCAGGTATTCAGAACATGAAAATTCTCAAAGTTGTCCAAGCAGCTCCAAACTTTCCACACTTGCTCTTGGGACTTTCCTAAACCTATTCTTTGTGCTTTTTATGCCAAGACTATGTAAATGAAATAATACTACTGTACCTTCAATAAATCATTAAGTGAAAATCACATTATTTATTTATCCTCCCAAGTCACTTCCAACATGTCCAAGACTCTCATAACTTCTCAAAGTGTGTCTTAAGAGTAAAGCAGTCTCTGATCATGGGCTTTTCAATAAAAAAGTTGCAGTTTCTTGTACAACTTATATTGATTCCTGTAAGCTTTGCAGTCCCTTTACCAATGCGGTACCAATCAAAGTCAAAATACTCAAAAGTGCCCAATCAATGTTGGAATATGCAACAGTGCAAGTGATGCAGGGGAGGTCTTATAACCTTTAAGCTTGTAATTGTAGTATGGAGATTCTGGAAAAAGAGGCTGACTTTTGGTTTTCAGCTGAGAAAGTCCTATATATGAGAATTCTGAAGGACCAATGTCCTTGGGCAATTGCGCAAGCAATATATTTGATGCAAAACTAAAGCTCTGCAGTGGTGCAAAATCAGACACAGATGCAGCACCAGTGAAAATACCATATGATTTGACTGGCTGGTACAAAAGTCACATTCAATCAAAGTCACCATAGTAATCCCAGCAATAGAGGACTAGCATATATGATATTGGATTCTGGATCATGACTCCTTAAATACTGCTTTAAATGAGCTGTAGTCTGGAACATGTGTTGGCTACTGAGTGTTCTGCAAAAGAAAATACTCTTTGGAGAACTTTTTTTCAGGGTCCTGAGTTTTGTCCTCCAAAGAAGAAATTTCTTGATTGGTCATTTGTATGTTACAATATCCAAATGCAAATAAATAATTGTGTGCAATATTGGTTTTGAGATATTGTAGTGATGGAACACCTTCTGTGACCACACTTCCTCAAGGCAACAAATGAGGCTCTTGAAGCATTTAAGCACCTTGAGAACATGGCAGATACACAAAATGGGTGAAAATTGAATGTACTTCAAAGTGACAATGAAGGGTAATACAGTTCCAAGGAGTTTGCAAAGTACTGCTTAACTGCTGATGTGCTTTAGCACACTACTGCTCCACATACTCCTCAGAAAAATGGAGTAGCCAAGCAAGCAAATAGTACAATAGTAGAGTTGGGTATACCCATGCTACATGATAAGGGAATGTACTACATATTTTGGACTCAATTTAGTGCTATGGCAGTGTACATCAAGAATTAATACCTCTCATCAGCACTATGTATTATTTACCCTTTGAGCAATATATGGGCCAAAAAACTAGGCCGCCAGCACCAAAAAGTAAAAAAGGGGTCTTTCTTGGCTATTGCAAACATACTATAGGGTGTAGAGTATATGATTGCAAAATTCAGAAGCTGATCATATAAATAGATGTTGTACTTGGAGAGAATTTGTATCTGAAAGCCATTGAGGGTATTGACCAGCTGCTTGATGATGCAATCATCACAAACAAGCAAGATATGTACCTAACATGGCCAGATATGGAAGCAACTCAACCAGCTCCAGATCAGAACTAGACAGGTTGCAAAATGCTATACCCCTATCCTGGAACTATACTTTAAGGAAACACTAGCTCTGGTAGCCAACTGTAACACATTTTATACTGCTCTAGCCCTGACTACTGTACCTAGTATAGATTTGTGCCATATGGATCTTAAAATAGTATTTCTTAATGGGGATATGCAGGCAGTTATATGTATGGAACAATTAGGAGGTTTTATCAACCCAAAAGGCAGCTGTAAGTTGTGCAAATGTAGAAAACTGTTGTATGACCTTCAGGAGGTATATAGAGAATGGTAAAACAGGATTGACACCTATCTATTGAAAATTGAGTAGATTTGTATGACTGCAGATCACAATAAATATGCAAAACAGCTCATGGAGAATGATTATCCTGTTTTTTATGTGGACAACTTGATAATGGTTGCAAGTCACCAGGAGGCACCTAAAAATATTAATGTTATGATTTTCTGCTAGAATGGACAAGTTAGATCAGTTATTAGTCAAATCTTTATCAGACAAGAATATATCAATTAAGTAGGATCTAATTTGGTAATGACAATGTATTCCAATTTGTCAGCAGCCACACCTTACATTAGGAAATACCATTATTCAGCCTGTGATATGGCAAAATGTATATAAGGAGCCTTCCTCAATATGTCAGAAAATCAAGCATGGAAGAATGCTATGTCCAGGCCCAACAGCCGCATATACTCCAGATACTCAGCCAGCAGCAACAAGGAGCAACTACCATGGGCCAGAAGCAGTAAAATATGGCTCAGAGAATCTTAAGTTTGCAGGTCAACTGGTAGCATGGTGGAGTCAATGAGAACCTGGGAACTTGACTCCTCCTGATTAAAGAAGCTTTTAAGGCAATGGGAATTGCTCCAGAAAGCAAGTTGCATAATGCAGCTTCTTACTTAGTAGATGCAGCTTTTCATTAGTATCACAACAAGTTCAGCTCAGCAACCATGATGGGATGCTCTACAATCTCTACCTAGGATGAGTTTGTGTTGAAAATTCAGTATGCTTTTGAACACCCACACTGACAGATATTATTAAGAAGGAAGTTAAAAACATACAGACAGAAAGGAATGGTTCAAGAGCACACCTATGATTATAAATGTTTACCAGGACAAACTGCATGAATAGACCTCTTGGATCATGTTTGGTACTTCTTTGATGTGTTGCACAAGAGAACTCTTAAGAAAGTGCATTATCAAAGACCCTAGACTATTAAAGAAGCCATCAAGATTGCCATTGACTATGACTCAGCTATGCTTGGAGTTGGGAAGTTCTGAATGACTTTTCAGAAAGGCAATAGCAACAATGAAAGAAGACAATCAGATGCAGTGCCAATGGAATTTGATGCTATGCATAAGAATCCCAACTCAGAGGAATGTATGAAGAAAGGACTTGGCTCTTATTGACACCAGCAAGGACATATTGCAAAGTACTGCCCTCTAAGAAGAAATGGACACCAGTCTACAAGAACTTCACCTATTTTGAAGGCCTTCAGCATGGTAACATGAAGGATGAGCCCTCAACTCAGTTACTGTGAAGAATAAGTACCTTATACCTTAGATTGATGAGCTGTTGGATCAAGTGTTAGGATCTGCCGCTAGAATGTTTAAGTTAGATCAGTTTTTAGTCAAATCAAGTAGTATATGTTTAGGTTATCAGTGTATCAGTATTATCAATGAAATCAGTAGCATTAGTCAGCAAATGAATCAGCAGATCCTTATCAGACAGAAATAGATATATTAAGTAGGATCTTATTGGGTGATGATGATGCAATCAAATGAGTCATCAGCCACAACCTACACTAGGAAATACAATTAGTCAGCAATTGATCTGGCAAAATGTATATAAGGAGCTGATGGAACCTCAATAAAAATCAGTTCAAGTTTTAGTGAGTACAATACTAGCTAAACCCCTTATTCCTCTACAACTCTTATACCAAGACTTGTAACATTGGTAGCAGCAATAATCAGAAACCTCCCTCCTAAAGAAAGAAGAAAACACCCTCAAGATGTCAGACAATCAAGAATGGAAGAATGCCATGCAGCAAATCCTGGCCCAACAGCAACAGTTACTCCAGATCCTCAGCCAACAGCAACAAGGAATGACTACCATGGCTCAGAGCCAGCAAAGCCCTGTCAAGAGCAACTTTAGTGTGAAGGTCAACCAGTACCATGGCAGAGTCAATGAAAACCTGGGAACTTGGCTCTTCCAGATTGAAGAAGCTTTTAAAGCTAAAGGAATTGCTCCAGAAAGCAAGTTGCATTATGCAGCTTCTTACCTGGCAGATGCAGCCTTACAGTGGTACCACAACAAGATCAGGTCAGCCACTATGATGGGATGCTCTACAATCTCTACCTGGGATGAGTTTGTGTAGGAAATTCAGGATGCTTTTGAACCTCCACACCAGCAGACACTACTAAGAAGGAAGTTAAAGACACTCAGACAGAAAGGAACAGTGCAAGAATACATCTATGAGTACAGATGTCTACTTGGACAAATTGAAAGAATGGACCCCTTGGATCAAGTTGAATACTTTATTGATGGGTTGAAAGAAAGAACTTGTAAGGAAGTGGATTACCAAAGACCTCAGACTATTGAAGAAGCCATCAAGATTGCAATTGACTATAACTCAGCTATGTTTGGAGTTGGGAAGCCTACAGTGACTAATCAGAAAGGCTACAATCATTATGAAAGAAGACAATCAGAAGCAGTACCAATGGAAATAGACGCTATGCAGAAGAATCCCTCTTCAGAAGAATGCAAGAAGAAAGGACTTTGCTTCAATTGCCACCAGCAGGGACATATTGCAAAGTACTGCCCTCAGAGAAGAATTGGACACCAGCCAACAAGAACCTTCAACCGTATTGAGTCCCATGAGCACAGTAATGTGGAAGATGAGCTTGAAGAAGACTCAGAACTCACCTTCCACATCACAGAAGAATACCTTTCCCAGATGACCTCAAACTCAGGAAAGCTATTATACTTGAATGGAGTAATCAATGGAGTACCTGCCAAGATCATGATTGACTCAGGAGTATTGCATGAGTACATGTCAGAGCAATTTGCTTTGAAAGCTGGAATCAACTTGGAACCTACCAAATCAACTTCAGTCTCCACAGCTGATGGGAACTGCCACATAATCAACCATATTACCCAGCCAGTAAGAATGAAGATCAATGACTATGAAGAAGACCTACAGGCTTATATATTTGGGAACTGCAAGTTTGACCTTGTACTTGGAAAAACCTGGCTATTTTGTTGTAATCCATCAATCAACTGGAGAACTCATGCTACTCAGATCCAAAAGGACAACAAGACCTATAAGCTATTACCTGCCAGGCTGGATTTCAACTTGGTCAATTCCAGTGTGTGTGAGACAACTGAACTTAGCAAGACCCAGTTCTGTAGAGCGCTTAAAAAAGGTACTGAGATGCTCCTCATGGCGGTATTACAGGAGGATTCCTCTACCCCAGCACCCCAGCAGGTCCAGTCTCTCTTGAAGAAATATTCAGACATGTTCCCAGATGAGCTTGTAAGCCTACCACCAGTCAGAGATGTGGATCATGCCATTGACACAGGAAATAGCCCTCCAGTGAGCAAGACACCTTACAGAATGAGTCCATTGGAGTTGGAGGAAATGAAGAGACAAATCGATCAGCTATTGGAGCAAGGATACATCAGACCCAGCAAGTCACCTTGGGGAGCACCAGTGCTTTCTGTGAAAAAGAAAGATGGAACACTTAGGATGTGCATTGACTACAGAGCCCTGAGCTCAGTTACCATCAAGAATAAGTACCCCATACCTAGGATTGATGAGCTTTTGGACCAACTTAATGGAGCCACTATTTTCAGCAAGATTGACCTCATGTCAGGATAGAGCCAAATTAGGGTGAAACCAGAAGATATTCCTTAGACAGCATTTAGGACCAGATATGGAGATTATGAGTACTTAGTCATTAGTTTTGGCCTCACTAATGCCCCTGCAACATTCATGACGCTGATGCAGACTGCCTTTCAGGAGTACTTAGACAAGTTTGTGATAATCTACCTGGATGACATATTGATATACAGCAAGACAGAAGAGGATCACTTAGTGCACATTGATAAGGTCTTGAAGAAACTAAGAGAGAACAAGCTATATGGCAAGCTAGCCAAGTGTGAATTCTTCAAGGAACACGTTGAATACCTGGAACACATAGTGACTAGCACAGGACTGACCTTAGACCCTAAGAAGGTTGAAGTTATCAAGAATTTGAAGCAGCCCCATAGCATATCAGAACTCAGATCATTCCTTGGAATGGTTTCCTATTATTGGAGATTTGTCAAGTCTTTTGCAAGTATTGCAGCCCCTTTAACTGATATCCTCAAGAAAGACAATGCCTACAAGTGGGACATAGCTTGTGAGAATTCCTTCCAGACGCTCAAGAATGAACTTGCTAAGCTGCCAAGCTTAAGAATACCAGACTACAGAAAAGAGTTCACTCTGTGCACAGATGCTTCAGATTATGCAATTTGTGGAGTGCTGAGCCAAGAACACAAGGGAAAGGACTACCCTGCTGCCTTTGAATCCAAGAAACTGAACTTAGCAGAACAAAACTATCCAGTCCATGAGAAGGAGATGCTTGCTGTAATACACTGTTTGAAGACATGGAGATGCTATATTGAAGGAGTCAAATGCACTGTGAAGACTGATCATGCCTCCGTCAAGTATATATTTACTCAGAAGGTACTCTCTAGAAGAATGACAAGATGGAGTGAATACATTCAGCAATTTGACCTGGAGATTGTCTACTGCCCTGGAAAAAACAACACGGTTGCTAATGCCTTACCAAGATTAGATCAAGTTGCACAACTCAACCTGGTGCATGAATCAGATTGGCCTAGCCTATTACCAAAGTACTTGGAGGACCAAGCCATTCCTAATGAGGTGGATGAAGATATCAAGAAGATAATTTGTGATGAAGCCAGCAAATTTGTAGTACAGGATGAAACACTCTACCAAATTGTTGATGGAAGCCCTATTGCCTATTGTCCTTATGTTGCTTGCCTGGATTTAATACATAAGCTACACAATGGATATGGATATCTTGGGATTGAAGGAACCTATAGCCTTGTGAAAGCCAGAGCATGGTGGCCCAGAATGAAACAAGACATTGAGAAGCTAGTAAAAACATGCCCAAACTGCCAAATCAATGAATGCCAGCCACAAAGAATTGCCAAACTCTTCCCTTTGGAGCCTGTAAGACCATTTGAGAGATGGGGAATTGACTTTATTGGAAGACTGCCAACCACCAGGAAATGCAACCGTTGGATCCTAGTAGCAATTGACCATGCCACTAAATGGCCAATTGCTAAAGCTGTACCAATAGCCAGTGAACAAGAAGTTGCAAGTTTTATTTACCATTAGATCCTGATTAAATTTGGATACCCTGTGGAGATCTTATCTGATAGAGGTGCAAACTTTATGGCAAAGACATTAGAGGCTTACCTGGAAATGCAGCAGATCAGACACTTGAAAACCTCAGCATATCACCCCAGAACTAACAGAGTCACAGAGCGGTTTAATGGATTTTTTGGAAAAATGCAGACCAAGTATTCAAATGGAGTTGTCAGTAGATGGGATGAGTATATAGACCAAGCACTCTTTGCATGCAGAGTCCGGGTACACAACACCACCCAGCAATCACCATTTTACTTAGTGTATGGATGTGAACCAAGGATTCCAGGAGATCTCACACAACCCAAGCTTACTGATACCTTAGAAGATGAACTTAGTCAGCCAAGTAGACACCAGCAACTGGAACAAAGACGTCAAGAGGCACAGACCAAAGTATCTCAAAGTGCAGAAAAGATGATTTGATAAGACTATAGCACCAGAAGCATTGACAGTTGGGAGCTTTGTATTGCTAAGAAACAACACTCAGAAGAAGTTTGAGCCACAATGGACAAGACCATTTAAGATCATCAGAGAATGTGCATTTGCAACTTACCTGAAGTGTTCACCTCAGTATCAAATGCTAGGTGATGCAACCAGACAAAAAATAGCCCAAATTACCAAATCAATGAGGGCACAAACTTAGCCTATGCCTATTCAATTTGTATTGATGCACCCTGGACTGTAAAAGAGGCCCTAAAAAGCCCTCAGAGGGAGCTTTGGAGATTTTGCAATGACCAAGGAATATCAGGCCCTGATGGAAGATCAAACTTGGGACTTAGTTGAATTACCAATCCATCAAAAATCAATTGGATACAGATGGATCTTTGAGACAAAATACATGGCAGATGGTACAGCTCAAAGATACAAAGTAAGACTTGCAACCAAAGGATATTTGCAAACAAAAGAACTTGACTATACAGAGACCTTTTCTTCAGTATCCAAATTTTAATCCATCAGATTCATATTTGCCATTGCAGCCAAATTGAATCATCAATATATTAAATGGATATTAAAACTGCTTTTGGAGTTGAGAACAAGATGAGGCTGGGTATGTGTACCAGATAGAGCAAGGCAAGCTCAACTAGCTCTATATATGGATGATCATATTATAGCCTCAAATAACCTAGAAACACTAGAGGAGACAAAATCCAGCCTATATAAAGGATTTAAAATGTCCAATCTATAAGGGCTCAGTTGCTAGTTTGGGATAAAGTTCTCCATAGACAAAAGTACCTGGAATATTACTCTAAGCCAATCAAAGTATATTCAAGATATATTAAACAAGCACTAAATGGAAGACTGTCAACCAGCAGCTAGCTCAATGGAGACAAACCTTAGCTTCTTCAAAATGTAACCAAATCAAGAGAGCTAGATGCTATTTGAAAGCTCTGAGTTTTTGCATTACTCTATGGCCAGCCATCTGATGTATATCATGCTTAGAGCATGTCCAGATATCTTATATTCAGTGGGAGTTCCCAGCCAACAGAATTTGAAGTATGGATCTGGTTATTTTGCAGCAGTGAAGTGGATTCTTAGATATCTAAAAGGAGCTGCTCAAATCTGCTCAAGATGTACTTACAAGAATTTGGAACATGATCTTGTGAGATGCTCTATAGCTGATTGGGGACAAAATTTAGAGAACAGAAGATCCACCACAGGATACACCTTTCTTTACTTTCACAGAGCCATTTCATGGAATGCTTGAAAGTAACCAGCCATAGGGCTTTCTACCACAGAGGAATAGTATATAGCAACCTGTAAAGCTACAAGCAAAGCAATGTGCTTAAGAAAACTTTTTAGAGATTTAGGCATATGTCAAAAAAAGTCTATTACTTTATTTCAAGATATTCATGGATGTATACAATTAGGTAGAAATCCAGCTTCTCATGCTCGAGCTAAACAGATGGATATTAGACATCATTTTGTATGTGAAACTATAGTGAATCACTTAGTTGGCTGGGGTTATTTTCATGCTGACAAGATGATTTTAGACATATTTACCAAACCATTTACTAGAAAGAAGCTTGAATATCTTAGGTTGAGATTAGGGCTAGTCAGTCTGAAAATTTAATTGAGTGGATAAGAAAAGCACTGTTCTGAGCAACAATAGGAAGATTGAGTAGAATTTCCAATAACTGTATCCCATCTCTAACATCATGGTAAAAAATACCGCACCAGATGCTGTACAGTGCCAGACTGATTGGGCTCTATAAACAGGTTGGCACCATCTGGTGCAATTCAACACAATAAGTCTACTGTATTCTCTACCAGCAATTTTGATTGTTCTACATGAGTTATGTGCTCATCCTGTTCCAGGACTATTTCATGATTTCTTTGGGCCCTTGCATCTATCATTTCAGTCACCTCACCTAACTGCCGCATTGATGATTTGATATGAGCTGACATATACTCGCTAATTTGGGTGGTGGTGATATTTTGATGGCCACTTGTTGGTGTTCCACCAAGTATACTGCATTTGAAACATTCTCATCTGCCCAAGAATTGTATTCAGCCTGCAGCTCCCCAGAGATTATTGTCTTGCTACTTTATACAGAGCCTGAGAAATCAACATTGTTATTGTCAGTCAAACACTATCAACATTTCCTGTTCTGAATGTAGCCCTGCTGTTGCACTGAATGTCAAAGCAAGCTGTTGTCCAACTGTACTTCTGCAGCCGTTAATAGTGGGGCTTGGTCAGCAACCACACAACTTTACTTTATTTTTTGGCAGCATATATATGGAAGTGAGTTAACCAAGGGGGGAAATGGTGTCAAGTATGTGTAGGTATGTAATACTACATCTTTATTAATAATGTCTACTATGGTTGGTCATCACTGAGTTGTGCATTTATATGGGTGCAAAATGTAAAACCCAAGACTGTCTTTAATTTACTTAAGTATCAATAAAAAGGTGATATAATAGTATTACATTGTTAAGTGCCAAGCTGATTACTACAATGGCACCTAGCTGTACTTGTTGCCTTGCGCAAACTAAGTCAGGTGAATTTATAATGCCTTTAGGCTCACTTTACCCTTCTGCATATTACACATGGAGTGATAGCTCTGAGGAGGATGGTTCACTGATAGATTGTGAGGCTATCTCTCCAACAACAGTACCATGCATGAACCTGGCAAAATCTCAATATGCAATGAGACAACACCTGTGGAAAAATGACATGGATACTTTATGGGGCCAAGTGATCACAGTACACCAATTACTGGTGATTGATGTAATGTTGTGGCTGGTAAAGTGGCATGTTTCCCAGTATATCAGTTATAGGGGCTTTGAGGGCTTACTACTACTACGTGCAGGATTGTTCCAGGATGTAACCCACCATGTACTTGGAAAAATGGACAACTATCATCAACCAGCAATATTCACCTCAGAGACCATCCTGATACCAGCATTTGTTAATAGTAAAATGCATTCTTAACAGATAAAACCTCCTTTGCTGGGTGTCCCACATAACAAGAATTTACCACCATTAGAGGAAAGCATTGTTTGTACATCAGATATATTCCAGTAACACCCCATCTAAAGAAGCTCATGTAGGCAAACAAGCATTGTGAAGCTATAGAATATTGCACTCAGTATAAATCAAGTGCAAGCATTTCCAAAAATATTTTATGGCAAATATTGCTATCAACTCATAAGTGTGGACAACACTGAAGGTATTTATGACCATGTGTTTGCCTTAGCACTTGACTGATTCTCATTAAACAAGTGCTTTACCAGTAAATCACATTGGCCGACAACTATCATCCACCTGAGTCTTCTGTCTATCTTATACTATCAGTGCAGAAATCTGATGCTAGTCTCACTGGTATCTGGGTCAAAATCACCATCTAACTTGGACAGCTACCTGTATCCATTGCTGGATGAATTTTTTATGCTCTTCAGCAGGATACTACTGAATTTCCATCATATCAAGTTGCATACTATTATCTGCATTGAAGATACCCCAGCCAACAGCAAGAAAACCAGCTTCTCTGGGTTCAATAATTGATATTTCTGTCAAATGTGTATGATCCTGGGGATTTACTCTATAACCCTCACACATTATTATTATGCAAACACCAACATTGGAATATCATATTCCCACAGAGAAACTCACTGAAGTCAGCATGCAATTACAGCAAAGCTGGTAAGCTATAAACCATTGACTGGAATATGGAATTAATTGGGAACCAGAGATACTTAAGACAGTGGGTAATTGTTGGGGCAAAACCTTTGCATTGGGAGCAGTACTTTTGCTTTTCAGCAGTATCCCTATATTAGTAGCCAAGGAGTACATGTGGCATTTCAAGCTCAATGGGCTCCTTGTGATAACAGAGAAATCTAAAAGAACTTACAAGATATTACCAAGTATCCAAAAGAAAAAATTAAGAGGCCAAGAAAATATAATCTTGATATCAGCTGAGTTCCAAGTTTCTTATAATTGACAACTCTCTGCATTTTTGCTGTTAGCCAATTGGCAGGCAAGCCAACAACTTCTCCAGCAGGAGACTAGACTAACTAGTATCCATGCCAAATTTGATAATAAGCTGCCCATTGCCTCCATTGAAAATTGCATTTGAAATCTTAAACCCAAAACACCTGCTATATACCAGCAAAGTACCAACTAAAATTTAATGAGTTCTGTGTTTGAGTTTTTTCATAGGGATATCTGCTACCCAAAGTACTTCTCCTAGGCTCAAATCTACATTCATATGCAAAGGCAACAATACAAATGCAAGGACTGGATAAACTGGATATGTATTCATTTCAGTGGCCTTCTGAAGCCATTTGTACAAAGAGTGCATTGGAAGCATTGGGAGTTATATGTTGACATTGTAGAAATACTTATCAGAAATGGACCACCAATGCCTACTTGCCTTGTCTACAGCTTCCAAGCAAGGAGTTTGTGAAGGGACTTCCGCAGCTATACAACAAGTATACAGCTAAGAGCATAGATCACTGCTGCTGCTGTACCCATTCTCCACTCCATATTACTTGGTGTGTGGAAAATATTAGACTCTGCTTCCCATTTTGGGAGTTTCCTATGGTTCAGATGTGTGGGTAGAAAGGAAGCCAAGTCAAGTTGCAGGTACTACCATATTCCAGTCTCATCAACAGTATTACCTTCATATTTGTCTTGGACTTGATCAGTTGGCACGTGGAGGACAGCCATGATGAGTTAGAAAACACTAAGGACAGATGTGCACATAGGGACACCTATGCCTTTGGCATTAAGAACCCAAACAACCCTAATGTGTCAGTTATCCGCTAATTAATGTAGAGTTGAGTTTGCACAATCAAGACTAACTTTTATTAGGACAACTTTGCCAAAGTATGCCACATTTCTCTTGGTCATATGCATGTTTTGACACCATTCCTTATGGAAATTACACAAACAAGAGCCAAAGGACACCTATAATACCCTATGAAAAATTATTAAAATGATCCTGTCAAAAGGCCAATCAGAGATTCTATGTTCTGTGACTAAGAGTCATTGATTCCATCAGGACACCATGCAAAGTCCATCAAAAAATAATTGCTTCCCGCATATCATAAATAACTTGGACAAAATTTTCATTACAACAATACAAAAGTGGCTTTTGATTGGTTGTCTGCCAATTTTGTCACTTCCTGACCCCAGACACCTTATCAACTCCTATATTTGTGTGCATTGATTGGCTATTGCCTCTTTTTCACACTCCTTACTATCTCACTCAGCCATTTGTCTTATCTTTCATGCACAAACTATTTTATTTGCATTGAAACTTTGGCTGTACCTCAATTGCCAACTATATTGACCTGTGCAAGTCTATATACCCTACATTAATGTTAAGCCCAGCCCTATACTTAACAAGTAACTCCACTAAAATCCACCACTCAAATAGTACTTCTGCTATAACTCTTTGTTTCCAATACCTTGGCAGGAATCCTATGGCTTTACGTTGCTGTTCATTCACTGGTTCCCAGACATACTGGTCTTCAGCCAGCATTGCAAGGCCTAGCTCCTTATCTGCCAGTCTTTGCAAGAAGTCCTTGCAACATTCAAGTACATTTTCTTATACACTGCTCTTGAAGAAGTGCCACAACCTCTTGGCAAGCCTATTAATGTTCCAAATGTCCACCAGGAGCATTGTGATAAGCTTTTGAGCTCCTTACATTGTTACTTTGTCTGTCAGTGGGATCTCCACTCTGTCAACAATAGAGAAAATGGAGGCTGCTGTAAACAAATTGTCTTTCCCAGCAAACTCATCTACCTCACTGGAGTGTAGCTAAACTGGCTGCACCTCTAACTCTTGTGAAAGCAGCTTTTTTCTTACTGGTAATTCTTCTTGGCTACAATGGGATCCAGTCTGTTGTGGGCTTACAGCATTAATTGGCAAGAGCTGCAGGCTTTTTCTTACTCTTCCCTGTCTCTGTTGAGGGTAGAATTTTCCCCTCTACCTTCTCCTTTATAACTACCAGGTCTTTCACTGCTACTTTTTCTGAGTGATTCTTGTAATGAACTATACTTTCTCCTTGATAAATGCTGCTCTGAAGCATCTTTATCCACTCATCCTGTTTCTGAAAATTTCCTGATTTCTCTGGGCCATTGCATCTATCCTATCAGTCACTGCACGTAATTGCCTCATTAATGCTTTGGTATGAGCTGACAACATACTGGCTAATATGGGTGGCACTGATGTTATGATGACCACTTGCTGGTCCTCAAATAAAGGTACTGCTTTTGCTACATTCTCATCTGTCTCAGCAATATGGTCAGCTTGCAGCTAGGTAGAGATTCCCAACTGCCTACTCAACTGAGAGCCTGAGGAGTCCACATTATTCCCTACAGTGGGCACACTGTCCACAGGGCCTTTTTGGCTGTAACCCTGCTTGTTGCACTGAATATCAAAGCAATCTGCTGTCCCACTGTTGTTATGCTGCTGTTAACAGTGGGATTGCTTAGGTACCAGATAACTTTACTTTATATCTTAGCAGCATATATGTGGAAGTGTCAGACCAAAGGGGAAATAGTGTTGCATGTACATGTGTATGCAGTGTCACAACTTTAAAAGCTTTTCACTGGGAGCAATACATTTGCTTTTCAACAATATACCCATATGAATGACCAAGTTGTACATGGGGTATTTTCAGCTGAGTGAGCTCTTTGAGATACCGGAGAAGTTTGAAAGAACTGACAGGATATTACAGAGTTTCCACTACCCCAAGTACTTCTTACAAGCTCTAATCAACATTCATACCCATTTGCAAAAATACAAGTGGAAAGACCAGATATACTGGATATGTATTTGTTTAAGTGGCCTTCTGAAGCCATATCTACCACATGTACATTGGAGGCATTGGGAGTCATATGTGGGCATTATAGGAATACTTATCCAGAAGCAGACCGCCAATGCAAACATGATGCAGCTTTAGCTTTAGTCCAAAGAGTTTGTAACAGGACTTGAGTGGCTATAATACAAATGTAAAGCTGAACATGTAGATCCTTGCTGCAAACTGTATCCATTTGCTACTCCATCTTGCTTGGTGTGTTGAGAATATTGGGCCTTGCTTCACCTTTTGGGAGCTTCCTATGGAGCAGATTTATGGGGGGATAGGAAGGCAAGTCAAATAGCAGCAACTACCTTATCTAAATCTCACCATGACTAATACCTTGAAGTCCATCATAGATATAATGAGTTGGCAAACAAAGAACAGCCAGGAAGAGTTATAAAATACTGAGGACAGATGTGCACATAAAGACACCTATTCCTATGGCACTAAGAAGCTAAGCAGCCCCAATGGGTGGGTAATAAGTTAAGTAATGCAAAGCTGGGTTGGGTGCAACAAGCAACTTGTTTCTAGTAGGAAAACTCTACCAAAGTATGCAGGATTTTACTTGTTCACAAGTCAATTCCAACACCATTAAATACAGAAATCACACAAACAAGAGCTAGAAAACATGTATAAGGGGCACTAGAATCCAGCTGGGAGAAGGAATATATTGGCTAAGTTCCAAAAGGTTCTTTGCCATAATTCAGGAGGTATTTTTGACAGAGTGGTGGCAACCAAGCATATGTTTGCAAGATGCATATGTTACCAGTAGTACAAGGTGTATGTCAAGCTTGCAAGCATCATAATGCCATAAAGCTGAGATGATAGAAGTATGTCAACTGCAGCAGGTGAGCACATTTGCAGAGGTTAGTAAGCAGGAGGTCATAGTACTTTCTAATTTACATTATAAGTGGCATACCCAAGGTAGTAGTAGGTAAGCAAATAGAGAGGGGTGATTCCTCAGTAGAATAAATGAATTGCACAAGGGGAGGTAGAAAAAGGAAGTACCATTTGATGATTTGGTATGGTAGCATTATACAGAACTGGCAGTAGGACACCATACTGCTGTGCCAATGACATCAGAGGCTTGCAAAGACACCATCAAAACATTGTCAAGTTTCTAGCTCTATAAGGCAAATGGATGCACTGGCTGGTTAGATCCTCTCATAGAGTTGTAAAGTGCACTTAGACTGCAACAATTCCATGCACCCTTGGCAAAAAACTGTACAAACTCCATTATCAACCTTATTTGTCTGTAAAATTAGCAAGATGCCGTTATGATACTGTCACAAGATTGTGTAGATGGTCATTAATTCTAGGCTGCTGGTGTCACTGCAGTCTTCTGATGAGATTATGATGGCTGATCCAGATTGGATTCACCTGCAGGACCAAATTATGTTCAGAGCAAATAGAGACTAGAATCTATAAGGGAGAGGTATTATGTTGGTTAAATACCAAGAAGTTCTATTCTGACATTCAGGAGGTATTCATGGCAAAGGTGGTGACAACCAAGCATATGTCTGCAGAATGTTTATGTACTAGCAATACAAGATATACAACAACTTAACAGGTATCTTACTAAAAAGCAACAAAGTTGAGGTGATAGAGATGTGTCCATTGAGTGGGGTGGATGCATATGTAGAGGTTAGTAAGCAGGGGGCCATAGTTTTTTTTAATTCAAACTATATGTGGAATACCCAAGGTAGTAGTGAGTAAGCAAATAAAGAGGGGTAATATACAGTGGAATATACAAATGGCGCAAGGGAGGTAGAAAAAAAACCATTTGGTAAGTTGGTATGGTTGCATTACACAAAACTAGCTTTAGGCTACTGTTTTGCCATTGTGATGCCAGCAGAGGGATACAATGAGGCCATAAAAAGACTGTCAAGTTTGTTGCAATATAAAGCAATTGGACATATTGGCAGTCAGGTCTGCTTAAATAAATGTACAGCACATTAAGGCTGCTGGAATGCCCTGCAATTCTTATCAAAACACCACTTGAGCACTGTTAACTTGTTTACTGTATTTGGTAGTAGAATCAACAAAATGTAATTACAATCCTATTATACAACTATGTGGAGGGGGAGTAATGTGAATCTCCTGGCACTTTGAAAGACTAATTGCAGGATCCTGATAGTTGATCTTGACTGGATCATACCTTGGGACCAAATTGTTTTTCATAGGAAGTTTGGTCATTGGTGCTAGAGCATTGTTGAGGCTCATATGCATTGTTCATAGTGGTATACTCTGGATCAAATACATTAGCTCTATTGATGATATTTCTGGTTTTCAATTCTTTCCATATTCTGTTCAGCAGCATACAGCTTGCCAACTTTGCTGTGATGGCATATTGACTTCTATACATTCTCTTGACGGAAATATTATGTTCTTATGGATGATGTTTAGATGCTAAGAGTGAGTGTTAATTATAGAGTAAATCCCTTGAATCTTACACATTTAACAGCACTACAACCAATTGTGCCCAGAAAAGTCAGTCATCATGCAGATGGCTAGGGAATTTCAAATACTGTTGATGATTTGTCATTTAATATGATAACTAATTACTGGTATTCCACTGGATAGCATACATGTATTATCCAGCAATGGATACATGTAGCTATCCAGGTTGGGCAGTGATATAGGCCCAAATATCAATAAATCTACTAACAGATTTTGGCTATGCAGCCGTAGAGTTGGCAGCATCCTCAGGTTGGCAAGAATCAGTGCTCTATGAGAAATAATTGTAAGGATCCCTTCAAAAGGCCACTGAAAGATTAAAGTCTCATGTTTAAATAGAATGAATCCCATCAGGACTCCATGCTAACACCTTTGGAAAATAATTGTACCCCAGATTTGACAAAAAATTTGTTCAAAATTTCTCATCACAATATTTCATAAGTGGCTTTTGATTGGTCTGCTGCCAACTCTCTCCCTTTCTGATCCCAAACACTCAATCACCTCCTAGGTGTGTGTACGTTGATGAGCTATTGCCTCTTTTTCACACTCCTTACTTCCTGACTCTACCCATTCTTATACTTATTGTGCATACAACTTAGTTTACTCCTGTTGAAACTTCAGTTGTGCCTCAATTGCCAATGGTATTCACTTATTCATGTTCCTATATCCAACACACACATTGAGCCCAACCCCACACTCAACAAGTAACTCCATCAAAATCCATCATTCAATAAGTATTTTTGCTGTAGCAGCTCTTTTCTATGACTCTGGCTGGAGCCCTAGAGCTTTATAGCACTGTTCAATCACTGCTTTCCATTTGTCTGTTGCAATTTAAGAAGTGATTTAGATATAAGGAACTTATCAAGAAATAGTGATACTAGTGGAGCTGTAGTTTATTAGTAAAGCAACTCAGTGTTTATACCTTTGTAGAAGTAATACAGCTGTAATACTAAGTAAGCAGGGTTTCTCAATATTCATGAGCATTCTGTAACAGTTTCAGGGTTAGTACATAATGTTTAGTAATAGCACTAATTTGATCCTGACTATAAAGGAATAATCATGATATCATAGATCTGAAGAAAGTGGTAAAGTTAGAGCTGTAAATTAGTCCCACATTGACCAGGACTAGTCCAGAATTGTTAAGTAAGCTTTTAGCTGCTGAATGATACCAAATAGTCAAATGTTTCAACAATGTCCTGGTCTTCAGCCTGCACTACTTGATCTAGCAACTCATCCACCAGTCTTGGAGTAAGTCCTGACAATATTCAAGTGTGTTTTCTTGAGCACTGCTCTTGAAGGAGTGTTGTAACCTCTTGATGTGCCTATTAATGTTCCAAAACTACACTGTAGTCATAACAATGTTTTTTTGAGTTTTTCATACTGTTGCTTTGTCTGTCAGTGGGATTACTACTTTGTCTACGGTGGTGAAGGTGGAGGCTGTGGTAGACAAATTATTTTTTCTGTAAATACATGTACCTCACTAGAGTGTACCTCAGCTGGCTTCACTTCCAGCTCATGCAAAAACAGCTTTCGTATTGTTGGTCATTCTTCTTGTATGTGAGAAGATTCAGCCAGTTCTGGGCTACCAGCATTAATTAGTAGAGCTGCAGCTTCTTTCTGACACTTCCCTGTCTGTGGCTTATGTAGACTTTTCCTCTTTACCTTCACCTTTGTCACTGCCATGTTGTTCATTGCTATTTTGACAAAGTGCTTCTTGTGTTTTACTTTGCTTTCTCCCTGACAAAAGCTGCATTTTCCTATGAAAAATAATTTGGTCCCACAGGTGGATCCAATCCAGATCAGCCATCAGGATCTTGTTCAGAGACCATCAAAATACCAGCAGCTTGGAATTAGTGCCACTCTTAACAATTTTATGACAAGATCACAATGGCATTTTGCTAATTTTACTGCCAAATAAAGTTATACAACTTGATAGGATTCAATTAGTGCATACAATAATACCAGCAGCTTAAAAGTATCATACACATCTTGCAAACATATGCTTGGTTGTTGCCACTTCTGCCATGAATGCTTCATTAGTATCTGCAAAGAACTTTTTGGTATTTAGTCAATATGTTCCTTCTCCCTGCTGCATTCTGGTCCCCATATAGGTGCACTCTGGCTCTTATTTGTGTGAATTCTGTTTTGAATGGTGTACAAGTTGGCTTGTGACCATGAGAAATCTGGCATATCTTGGTGGAGTTTTCCTGATAAAATTTAGTTGCTTGTTGCACCCAACCCAACTTTTCATTACTTAACTGATTACCCACACATTAGGGCTGCTTAGCTTCTTAATGCCATAGGCATAGGTGTCTCCATGTGCACATCTGTCCTTGGTAGTTTCCAACTCTTCCTGGCTGTCCTCCATGTGCCAACATCTCAGACTTTTTCAGTTGGATAGTGCCACATAGTGCCAGCCTGTTTATAGTGCCAGATCAATCTGGCACTATAATTTCTACCATGATGCCAGTGGTATAATACAGTTACTGGTAATTTTACTCAATCTTACTTATGTTGCTCAGAATAGTGCTTTCCTTGCTTCATTTACTCTTCATAATGCTCTAGACACATTTGTTTCAGTGGATGTCTTCTTGTATGAGCATACTGTGCATTAATAAGTATCTTAGCTATTTTACCTATTCTGCTGTTTTCTCCTATATATGACTTTCCTCTTTATTAGCCTGCCAATATGCTGAATCTCTTCAGATATCCAAATGTGTGCTCTACCCTCACTCTGAAATGATTGAATATATCATTGTAGAATATCTGCCTCCTGCTAAGCACACCATTCCTTGGCTTCCTATAAGCTGTAATACATCCTAATCTGTGACAATCCTCTCCTATATAGGCTAAGTCTGCCATACATTTCACCCCTCTACTGAATTCAGGATGATTCTCTACCCAGAGTGCTTTGTCTTGCCTACTTCTAGCAAATGGCCCACTAAACCAGATGATGTTACCCTCAATGTCAGACAGTGCTTGAAACTTCACATAGTGTGCCTTGTACTTGCCGGGATAAAAGTGCCTCTGTCCTCTAGAAGGTCTGTTAATCCTCACTGGGAAGGTATCCACAATACTCCTTATATGGAACCTGTTCTGAACACTCTGGGATATGGAAATCTATTGGAGCTTCTGAACCTAGTATTCCAAGCTTGCTCTAAGTCATTCATACACTCTGCAAGAAGGTTCTCCATTGCTGTCAGCTGGGAATGAAAGCTTCTAGGACTTTTGTTGCCATGGATGGTGGGATCAAACATTGTAGGGCAATAGTTCTTGTAAAAGCAGAGAAGCTTAACAAGGGATCTCCTTGAGTAGATTGGGGTAGATGGTCCACAGTAGTTGGAATAGATCTCCTCTAGTGTGTCAAAAGGAAATCTAGTGGTAGTGATGGGATTGATGAGAAAAGACCATTCAGATGAGCAAGTCATATTAAAATTGGTGGATGATTGTACAGAAGAAGTTTGAAATGATTTGGCACAATTTGTGTTATTTATCTGATTTTTAATGCATTATGACTAAATCTCCATCAATTGCCATGTATCCCATCATTATGTTGCAAAAATCATCCGCAAACAATGCCTTGGTACTTTTATTGATGCTTTACTCATAAGTCTATAATCAAATAGGAGATCTGCAATTGATGTGTTCTGATCCATGTCAATGTGATCCAAGATGCATCATGCATAATATATGAAAAATTTAACAATCACATTAGTTTTCATTTATATTTCATATAAGACCAGGTTGATGCCAATATACTGCTGTATAAGTATCTAAATCTGTTGCTATGGTCCCCATACCAAGCCTCAACTCATCTTTAGTACATCAAGCATAACGTATTGAAAATTCAACTATCACTTTAGTTTTCATATATATTTCATATAAGACCAGATTGATGCCAATATACTGCTGTATAAGTATCCAAATCCGTTGCCATGGTCCCCATACCAAGTATCAACTCATCTTTAGTACAAACTAGACAAAACCCATCCCCCAGCTCACAAGCGCAATCTGGACCGGAAAAGTTGATGTTGGATCTGTTGGAGTTCTTGCCAAATAATTTTGCATGACCCAAGTGTCTATGATGAGCCTTCATACAGATATTTTGGCCCTACTGATTAATCTAGCAGAGCTAGATACCTCAGAGAGTTGACAAAGATGGGAGATTTTGAGTAGAAAGATGTGGCATGAGTTCTACATTAAGATGCCAGCCAATGTATGTAAGAAGATATATAACAAGACAAGTATTGAAATCAAGAATGAGCTGAGAGTGAGGGGATTTGATGAAGAAGCCGCGCAGGAAAAATTTTTCATGCAATTTGCACAGTACAGGCCGGATGCGTCTGTTTGTGCCTCAACTTTGGGAACCAAAAAGATTTTGAATGAGTTTTTGCCTCAAATGACTAGTGTACTATGTGATATATTAGTAGAGCTAAGTGGCTTCCAAGAGCAATATACACAGGACTCATCCAGGCAACAGCTCCAAAGTATCAGACAGAGGGTAAGTGAATACCTTGAGGAATCAGATGGTGAGCTTCAGGAGGAAAAATACAGACCGTAAGCAACATTGTCCAGATTGCAAAATTACCAGAACCTGCCAAACTGCTCATTTAGACACAAGTCCATTGGAGCAGACCAAGTTGCGTCAACATGCAGCATCACATCAAACTCAGACAAGGGCCATCTCAATGCGTCAAGTTGCACCTGCGCGTGCTGTTTTGCCTGACCATCAGCAAGTTAATTCTGGTGAACTGACTGATGATGACCAACATGAAGTGCCTCAACCACCAGAGCCCTTGTCAAGTAAAAGAACGCATCAGCACGTGGCATTCCAGGCCAGTTCAGTTGGTTTAGTTGGAGCAATTCAGTGCGGCCAAGCTGCAGCATTGCACTCATCAACTAGGAGGCAAAATACTGACTACAAATACACAAGTAGCCAAGATGATAGTCAGCCAGGAAGTAGTTTAGGTGTGCAAAGTGAGTCACTACCAAATGCTTCAGTAGTAATCCCTGTGAGAAAAAAACCCAGGAGAAGATGATGCGATTGCTTTGAATTGCTATTATTTGTAATGATTCCAACAACCCGTTTTTTTTGCAATCCAAATTGAGCCATTCCAAATCAGTGATCATTAAATTTTTGATATAAGGAATATCAAGGTTGTCTCACATTTGGGACAGAACCCCCATAAATAAACTCCCTGCATATATATACATCATCTGTTATACCAGTGCAGCTATTGGATCTGTTTTGCACTTACCCAATTGCTTGCATGCTAACTATGACACCTTGTCCATGTTGTAAGAGTCTTGGAGATATTGGAAGTGATTGGGAGGACAAGTGGATTTTGTGGTTGTTGTATCCAAGAGAAAGTGTAATAAAACTCTTGAATGGTTTAACTGAACCAAAGGGACAATTAAGTGCAGAATCTTAGAATTGTCAGAGAGTGGCGGAAATATTAGCAGAAAGATTCTGATCTAATATTGGTCTTGGATAAAGCTGAGTTGGCTATAAATGATATTTGTTTGCTAGGCAGGCTAGGCTTGGTGTTCTTTGGAGTGCTAGATATACTAGGCTGGGATAGAAACTAGAACGGAATTGTTGGATTCTTTATTTTTGCTGAGTCAGAATCTTAATTTCGTTGAGACACACACTAAACCAAAAGGTTCAGTAAACTTTATTTATACTTTTCTGATCAAGTTGAATTAGTAAGCACCAAGGGACTGGATTGATTGAAATCAATTTGGGTGTTCATAGGTGCATAAGATAAATGAAAATTACATCATCAATCAACTGATGTCTTGGCAACTGCACCATGGTTGGATAGATCTCCGATGACTAATCACCTGGGAAGGCTTGGCAGATATGTTGATAATGTAATGACCATTTAAAAATAGATCAGGTGTGATAGCTAAAAGTAGATTCTGAGGTGGGATAAAATAAACTGTAACTGGGATTTGTTATGTTTGGGTTAGGGAAAATCAGTTAGGGTACTAGATTTTCAAACGGAGTAAAATTGGCTAAGTTTTAAATGTTGATGCACAACAGTGGTTTTCACTTAATGATTTATTGAATGTTAAAGTAGTATATACACTTTTACCTAGGCTTGGCATTACAAACACATAGGATAGGTTAAGGAAGGTCCCAAGAACATGTGTGCAAAGTTTGGGGCTGTTTGAACAACTTTGAGAATTTTCATGTTCTGGGTACCTGGTATTTTGGTGAAAATATTACAAGTAAATCCCAACAAGGAATTTGGTCAGTATTCTCTAGGATTTGAAGGTGATGATCTAAGTGACTAAGTTAGGTGAATATTTAGGTGGAAATACAAATTTTTACAACACTCCCACTCAGCTCAATGTTCATACTGACTAGTCCTAATTTTGACCTAAGATATTCAAACTTGTCTCTAGCTAATGGTTTGGTAAATATGTCTGCAATCATTTCATCTGTAGGACAGTAAATTACGCTAACAAAGTTATTCTCTATAGCTTCACGTATGAAATGATGTCTAATATCTATGTGCTTGGTTCTAGCATGAAAAGTTGGATTTCTACCTAATTGTATACATCCTTGATTATCTTGAAATAAAGTAATAGGCGTTTTTTGACATAGGCCTAGATCTGTAAACAGCTTCCTTAGCCACATTGCTTCTTTTGTAGCTTCCCAAACCGCCATGTACTCTGCCTCTGTGGTAGAAAGTGCTATGGTTGGTTGCTTTCTTGAATTCCATGAAATTGCTCCTTTACAGTAAAGAAAGGTGTATCCTGTGGTGGATCTTCTGTCTTCCAAATTTTGTCCCCAATCAGCATCAGAGTATCCCACAAGATCCTGTTCTGAATCCTTATAAATGTATCTTAAGCAGATATCAGCAGTTCCTTTTAGGTATCTAAAAATCTGCTTAACTGCTGCAATATGATCAGATCCATAGTTCTGCTTATGTTGGCTGACAACTCCCACTGAATATGAGATATCTGGACATGTTCCACACATGATATACATCAAACTGCCGACCATAGATTGATAAGGAAAGTCAGGGCTTTCAGATGGCACCAAGCTCTCTTGATTTGGTTGAGTTTTGACCAAGTTAAGGTTTGTCTCCATTGGGGTAGCTGCCGGTTTACAGTCTTCTATTTTGTACTTCCTTAGTATATCTTGAATATACTTGGATTGACTTAGGGTGATAGTCTGGGTACTTCTGTCTATGGAGAACTTAATCCCTAAGTAGTAACTAAGTCCTCCTAGATTGGACATCTTGAACTCCTTAGATAGGCTGGATTTAGTCTCTTCCAATGTTTCTAGATTATTGGTGGCTATAATATGATCATCCACATAAAGCTAATAGAACTGGATTTGCTCTATCTGGCTTATAGTATACACTATAGTCAGCATTACTTCTTTTGAAACTCAAAGATTCCAAATAAGAATCTATCTTGCAATTCCAGGCTCTTGGTGATTGTTTGAGACCATATAGTGACTTTTTAAGCCTCCAGACCAAATGGGGGTTATCTTGGTCAATAAACCCATCAGGCTGGTCCATATACACATCCTCATCAAGTTCTCCATTCAAAAATGCAGCTTTTACATCCATTTGATGAATAAAAAACTTATATTTGGCTGCAATAGCCAATATTAATCTGATGGAATTAAACTTTGCTACCGGTGCAAAGGTCTCAGTATAGTCCAGTCCTTTTGTTTGAGAGTATCCTTTGGCTACAAGTCTTGCTTTGTATCGTTCATTGTACCATCAGCCTTGTATTTTGTCTTGAAGACCCATCTGCATCCAATTGATTTTTGGTTGATTGGTAATTTGACTAAGTCCCAAGTTTGATTTTCCATCAGTGCCTGATATTCCTCAGTCATTGCAGATCTCCAAAACTTTGTCTGAGGGCTATTTAGGGCCTCTTTTACAGTCTGGGGCTCATCAATATTGACTGAATAGGCATAGGCTAAGTTTGTACCTTCATTAATATAGTTATTTGGGCCATTTCTTGTCCAATTGGATCTCCAGGCATTTGATACTGGAATGATCACTTCTGAGATATTCCTGGGCACTGATTCTGGCTGAACCACGGTTGTAGAGTCCTCTGGAGTGAGAAAATTCTCACTGTTTTGCTCTGATTCAATCCTGACAATTGGTGGACTTGAGATCAAATTTTTGTCATCATCTGATGTCATTTTTTGTAAAAATTTTGAATTTTCATCAAACAACACGTCCATGGACTTGATAAGCTTCTTTGCTTTGGTATTGTAGAGTCTGTATGCCTTACTCTCATTGCAGTAGCCCAAAAATATGCATTTTACACTTTTGGCTCAAATTTTGACTGATTTCCGGCCAGTTTTTTGGCATATGCTGCTCACCCAAATATTCTTAGATGTTCTGCACTTGGTCTGTATCCATACCATACTTCAAATGGAGTAGAATCACGAAGTATTCTGTTATAACTCCTATTTTTAAGGTATACAGCAGTGGCAACTGATTCCGCCCAAAAATCATAGGACAATTTTTGATCATGGATCATAGATCTTGCCATATCAATTATTGATGTGTTAGCTTGTTCTGCTACTCAATTTTGCTGTGGGGAGTATGGTACAGTAGTCTCTTGCTTTGTCCCATGATCTTTGCAGAAGTGGATGAAGAGTTTTGAGGTATATTCTCCACCATTGTCAGAGCGTATTTTCTTGATTTTTTTTTACCAGTTTCTCTCTCCACCATAGCTTTAAACTCCCTGAACTTAGACAGAGCTTCTTCCTTTCTCTCCATGAAGTAGACCCATGTGTATCTTGTATAATCATCAATAAAAGTGATTAAATACTTCATCCCACCTAAGGATAAATTTTGCATAGGTCCACACAGATCTGGGTGAATTAGATCAAATTTTTTCTTAGTTTTGGTTAACCCAGAGCTCTTGAACAGTTGTCTGGCTTGTTTCCCATATATGCAGGCTTCACAGTGCTCCAAACTAGCAAGGGGATCAATTTTTACTCCAGAAATTAGCTGATCTTTGATCATTTTACGCAAATAATCAAAATTGTTGTGCCCAAATCTCCTGTGCCAAAGCATTGATGTTTCTTCATATAAGTTCCTTATATTGGCTTCCAGATATGATGGAATATAAGTCAACTTGTATAGACTTTGATCTCTGATGCCCGGAGCAATATGGGCACCATTTTGATCAGTGATCCTGCATCCAGAATTGTCAAAGCTGAAACTGAGTCCTTCTGCTGTGGCCTTGCTTACAGAGAGTAGGTTCTTGGCTATTTCTGGTACATAGAGTACTTCTTTAAAGGTCAGTGTATAGCTTCCTTCACTGCTTCTAAGGTTTACTTGGATAGTTCCTTCTCCCACTGCATCAAGTGTTCTATTGTCACCCATGAAAACCTTCTTAATTGGAATTTCTTGATATTGGGTAAAAAGTTCTTTTTGGTGTGTAAAGTGTTGAGATGCTCCAGAGTCAATATACCAAGTCAGAGAATCCTTGTTGGTGGTCATATTTATTGCAGATATGAGTAGTCTATCTTCAGCTGTTGCAGCATTTCCATATTCAGGCTTCTTTTGCTGATTATCTTTCTTTTTGAGACACCGGTCTGATGTGTGTCCTTTCCTTTTGCAGTAGTTACAAAACAGGTTGCTGTTGCCTTTGTAGGGTCTTGGGTACCTCCTTTGTTTGTTATCATTGCTTATTAAAGCATTTTCTTCTTCCTTCTTATTGGCACTTGATTTTCTTAATTCTTCATCCGGAAGCCTTCCATATACGTAATTTAAGGTCAAATCTTCAGTTCTGGACTCTAGGGCTGATACAAGGCCCTGAAACTTGTCTGTCAGGCTATTCAGGATGGTAACTATCACATCCTCATCAGTAGTTGGTACACCCACAGATTCCATCTCATCTACCAGCAGGGTAATTCTATTAATTAGATTTTTCATTTCTTCTCCTGGCAGCATCTTTGTAGTAAAGATTTTTTGTCTCAGATACATTTTCTTGGCAGCTGAACATGACTGATAGGTGTCTTTCAATGCTTTCCAGACATTCTTTGCCATTTATGCTCTTGAGCATTGAATTAGCAATTTGTCCTTGACATTAAGGCAAATGCAGTTAAAGGCACTTTGTTCTTTCTTCTGGTACTTTAAGGCTTCCTCTCCCACGTTTTTTGGAAGGCATTCTTCTCCCATGACAATATCCCAAAGGCCTCTTTCTTGTAGCAGCATCTTCATCTTCACCTTGCACACTTGGTAGTTAGATCCATCCAACTTTTCAGCAGAGGGAAAAATTCCAGTAACAGCAGTAGTAGACATTGCAGAGAGTGACAGCTTGGGGCTCATTACATGTTGTAAGAGTCTTGGAGATATTGGAAGTGATTGGGAGGATAAGTAGATTATGTGGTTTTCACTTAATGATTTATTTAATGTAAAAGTAGTATATATACTTTTACCTGGTCTTGGCATTACAAACACGTAGGATAGGTTAAGGAAGGTCCCAAGAACATGTGTGCAAAGTTTAGGGCTGTTTGGACAACTTTGAGAATTTTCATGTTCTGGGTACCTGGTATTTTGGTGAAAATATTACAAGTAAATCCCAACAAGGATTTTGGTCAGTATTCTCTAGGATTTGAAGGTGATGATCTAAGTGACTAATTTAGGTGAATATTTAGGTGGAAATACAAATTTTTACAACAGTCCAATCACTAGGATCAGGGATTTACTTGCTTAATAGGCAAAATGGGATATTTGATGGCAAATGAGGTAACTTGTTTAGTAGTCAATGAGCCAATTGGGGGCTGCCAGCTACAGGATACTTTTGGACCAATTAACTACTGAGATACCGTCCAATTGGAGTGAAGGTAACCAAAATGGGAAGTATCAGTGTAGTTTATAGTGTGACACACATTTATTTCCATTTGCATTAAAGAAACATATCCAAATACCAGATTTTACCTGCCACATTAGTGGTGTCCAATTGCGCTCATTATGCAAACATTACAAGTTGGCACAATTATCCGTGCCAGCCTCATTGTGTCAGATTGTGCCATAGTGTGCAAGATTATCCCACATAGTGCAAAATTGTCCAAGAACAATCCTGCCTACTGGTAGCTGTAATATTGCGCCTGATTGTTCTTTACAACTGCAGATTGCACCGTTGTAGTGGGGTGACAGTGACACCCACTGACAGATATGCTCATTCCCTTATTTTCTACTTCCCTATATCCCTACTACACTCATTTTAGTTTTATCCCATTTGTCTTACCCAATCAGTACTATCCCATAAGCCGGTTGACTATCACACCTGCTTACCTTATTGCATAAGTTACCCCACACTTTATGTAAGATTACTAGCTACAAGTGCTTCTATATTAGGCAAGTACCCGGGGCCAGTACCCGTGACACATGATCAATCCGTGTCACCATCCCTACCATTTCCATACCATATATGGTATCCCCATGTTACACAGGTTTCAGAATACTGATTCCTGATTGGTTGGATGTGCTGTGCCTCTTAGAACCTTCCGGCACCTACTTAGAACATTCCTAGGTCATTCTGATGTCATTAAGATTTCTATTGATATCCAATACCTTCTGGAACACCATGATTAGTAATCACTTAGCCAGTGAGAAAAGTATATAAGGGAGGCTATCCCTCAACAATAAATCATCATCCCTTTTATCAATATACTGACTTGTTGATTAGTGTGATCACTGCCACCTGCTGCTACCTGAACTTCCAACCCCAGACCACAGGACACTCCCAGTAAACCGCACTGACAGCCAACTGACCTTGGAGGCACTACTTGTGAGGAATACTCAGAGTAGGTATCTTTTATTGTATTTGATTCTTTCCCAGGTTTGTTCTTGTACAGGCAAAGATACTTTTCTGTCTTTGTAACTATTGACCACAGCTGCATTCTTATCAAGTCCCTGCTGGTGAGTTTACAGTTGTTTTGACTTTGGAAGCTTTAGTACATTGTCATCTCAATGGACGCTGAACCCAGCACATACTTTTGTTAAGACGCCAACTAAGTTGGGGATTGTAGCTCAATAGTTTTCCCTTGACAAGCTTGTGGCTTTATTCCCCTTCACATTAGATTAGAGACAGAACCCAAGTACTCCTAGCAAGCTTTTGCCAGAGGTTATCGCACCCAGTGAACACCCCACACACAAAACACTTGAGAAGTGTTGGACGTATCTCTCCCTTGGACCTATACACTACCACATATTTGGCACCCAACATGGGGGGTTCATACAAGCTCCCTAGGACCCAACAAGATTTACCTGAAGATTTGAGCTGTTATCCACCTATTGAAAAGAGACTACCAATATTACCAAGATCACAACACCAACCTACCTGCCCAAAATGAACTCTATGCCATAACCACTCTCACATGGAGCCCCACAGTTTGATGGAAAGAATGTGGAAAGCTTCATATTCAAATGGGAGAAGCTCTGCAAGATGTGCAGCCTATCTGAACAAGAAATGGCTGGAGACTCCCCCTACTACTGCACCAATGATATTACCACTAAGCTTCTCAGACAAGGAGACACTCTCACTGACTGGGCCTTAATGAAGACCTACCTACAGACCAAGTATGGTAGACCCCAGATATACTATGGAATTGAAGACCTCAGGCACTTTGGAGGAACTGGACTTTCCAAGCTACCACTTGAAGAGTTCATTCAACAGTATGAAGATATGGCAAAGCCACTCCTAGAGTCCCAGGCTATAACTGAGTTTACCATGACACTTTACCTTGCACAAGGGCTTCCCCAGGACTTGGCAAGGAAAGTTGACTTACATGCAGCCAAGGATGACGAGTCTGGCATTCCTTGCTTTACAGAGATGAAACGTGTTCTCCTAGAGGCAAAGCAAACTTCTACCTTTATGAGACTCCTGACATCTAATCTGCCAGACCAGTCAACCAAGGAGCCAAGGAGTGCTGCTGCTGACAATCAGACCTACACTACCAACAGAATTGACCAACTTGCTGAGCAGCTACAGAAGCTAGCCCTCAAGATTAATGGCTCAGCTGAGGTTGCTACTGAGGGACAAAGACCTTTGCCAAGGCACTGCATCTGGTGTGACTCTACTCAGCATGCCAGACAAGAATGCTCAGAGCTTAGTCAGCTACTCAGAGAAGGAGCAGTACAGTTTGATGCTGATGGAATGCTTGCTGACAAGGAAGGAAGAAGGATTCCCACTAATTTCCAAAGAGGAGGGATGAGAGCCCTTTTCCAGATATCTGACTCAGCAACCAGAAAGATGACTGTTGATGCCCCTATTGGGACTTATAAAGTGAATCCAAGCAGCCCTGACAACAGACAATATGAAGTTGATGCCTTTGCTACCAAAAGACACCTCCCTGAAGAACCTGCCAAACCCATCCTTAGAAGACCATGATTTGAAGAACCTGAAGTTGTTATTGACAAGAGGCCTAGTATGCTGCCCACCCAAGATCCATTGCCTCACTTTCAGATGACCTCAAAGATAGCAAGCTACTCAAGCCCTTAACTGATTACTTAGAAGCTGCTGAAGCAGAACCTCACTTTGTCGGTTGGAGAAATCATGAGTGTATCCCCATCTGTTAGGAAGACCTTTGATGAGCAGCTTAGAATAAGACAACAAGCTGTTGAACATATGGACACTCATATAATTCAGACAAACCATGAAGACCACCAAAAGGATGACAACACTACTGAATATAAGACCTTTTACTCAGTTGCAACTGCTGTGGTGAAAGGGTATATATATGATGACCCTGTTGACTGCCATATTGACAGTGGCTCAGAGATTTGTGTTATGCCGCTAGACTTCTGGAAGACACTTAAAAGCAAGGAGCTACTGCCTGTTGATAGAGATATTGGATGGAACATGACCAATGCAAACTCAGGATCTAGTCCACTCTATGGTGTAGTACACAAGTTTCCTATTGAGGTACAAGGAATCAAGGTCTGGCTTCCCCTCTTCATCTGCCAGAAGGCAAACTTTGACCTTCTGCTAGGTAGACCATGGGAAACCAGTACTAAGGCTACAACTACCAACTATTCCGATGGGTCAGTATGGTACACCATACAAGGATCCAATCCAGGACTACAGTCAACCTTCTGTGGTGTAACACCCAACAATAAGAGGACACATACTGCTTGCCAGAAGGCACATCTTGTTATGGAAGAAGATGAAGAGCCTGACAGTATACACCCCAACACTTGGAGCTGCTCATTAGGTATACAGGAGCAAACAGCCATGGTTCAAACAAAATACAAGACAGTAGAACAGAAGACTAGACCATGACTTACCCCACTGACTGATGGATCTTGACCTGCTGATTACATTAGACCACCAGAAGAAACACCAGATGATATACAACTTACACCTGAGAGACTTAAGCAACTTATCATTGGTGATGGAAACCTAACACCAGAGGAGATACTATTATTCAAGGAGACCTTGAAAAGGCATGATAAGGTTTTCTCATATAATGACAAGGAGATGGGACTCTTAAAGACATTGGTTGAAAAACCCATCAAGATTCATACAGTGCCCCACACACCCTGGTCATTTAAGCCTTACCCACTGCCCAGAGGACTCCAAGCTGATGTGCATGACCTACTTAAGAAGAAGATAGAAGCTGGTATCCTAGAACCTTGCCATGGACCCTATGCTAACAGATGGTTTGTGACCAAAAAGAAGAATGGAAAGCTCCGATTCATTCAAGACATGCAACCTGCAAATGCTGTCACTATCAGAGATGCTGCTATACCTCCATCTATTGATGACTTTGCAGAAAGCTTTAGTGGCCACTCCATCTACTCAACATATGATCTCTACTCAGGATATGACCAGATCCCCCTTGATGAGACATCAAGAGATATGTTTGCACTACAGACACCATTTGGACTGTTAAGGATGACAAGACTCAGTCAAGGGGCTACAAACTCTGTGGCTCAGTTCCAGAGATGCATGGTAAATGTGCTGTATCAGTTAATACCTGAGAAACTTGCTGTCTTTGTGGATGACATAGGCATCAAAGGATCAAAATTCCAGGACACCACTAAAGTTATTCCTGGAGTAAGAAAGTTTGTCTATGACCATATTGCAGACAATGATGCCATATTAGGAGCCATTGAATAAGCTGGACTCACCATCAGTAGTGAGAAAAGCAGCTTTGGTGTATCAGAGATATCCATTGTTGGACAAAAATGCAACACCTTTGGTTGTGCACCTGGAGACTCCAAGACACAAAAGATATGCAACTGGCCTACCCCCACAAATCTCACACAAGCTCATGGCTTTGTGGCTGCTTGTGGGTTCTTTAGGATCTGGATCCCAAGATTTTCTGAGATAGCAGAACCAATTTACCAACTATAGAGAAAGAACACCCCATTTATCTGGGGAGAAGAGCAAGAAGAAGCCATGCAATTACTGAAAGAGGCCTTAGTATCTCCACCAGTTCTAAGACCTCTTGACTATCAAAACACTGAATGCCCGCCTATTTTGACAGTGGATGCAAGCCCCATAGGAGCTGGAGCACTACTTGGACAAGATGATGAAGATGGCAACCGCTATGCCTGCAGATATGAGAGCTGCCTATTCTCTCCTAGAGAACAAAGATACTCACCAATTAAGAGAGAACTACTAGGAGCTGTGAAGATGCTGAGGAAACTGAAGTCACAACTCTACATGACACATTTTATCCTGGAGACAGATGCCAAGCCACTTATAGGAATGATCAACAAGCCTGACCTACCTGATGATGCCACAAACCAATGGATGGCATGGCTGAAAATGTTTGACTTTGAGGTCAAACATATCCCTGGCAAGACAAATGTTGTGGCTGATGCACTCTCCAGGAAGCGACCACAATTATTTGAAGACTTGGACCCTCACTTTGATGATATTATTGATGCAGAAATCCAACAGATTGCCATCAAAGACCAAGAGAGGACTACCTGGAGTCTGATCAAGGAATATCTAAGGACACTTAAGAAACCTAGTTGGATGGATATTCAGGAGTTTAGAAAACTCAGGAAGAAGGCACACCACTACTATCTTAAAGATGATCTTCTCTTTAAGCGAGTGAAGCCTGGACTTATGCCAAGAAGAGTAGTCACTACCCCTCAAGAGCAACTGAACATCATGACAAGTATCCACCAAGGAGAACCAGGAAGGCATAGAGGACAAGAAGCCACATACAATACTACAGCTCAGAGGTACTACTGGGAAAACATGTACTATGATATCCAACACATTGTTGAGTCATGTGTAGCCTGCCAGAAGAGATCCTTGAAGCGTTATGAAGAACCACTGCATCCTACTTACACAATCTGTCTATGGCAAAAGGTTGGTATTGACCTTGTCCACATGCCAACAGCTGGATCAAAAAAGTACCTGATTGTTGCTAGAGATGACCTTAGTGGATGGGCAGAGGCTCAAGCCTTGCCCAACAACAAGAGCCATACCATATGGAGATTTATACTTGAAGACATCATCTGCAGATTTGGCTGCATCCAACAGTTTGTTGCTGACAGAGGAGAGATGACATCCCAAATGATCCAGGAGTTGTGCTCAAAGTACAAGATACACATTAGACTTGTTCCATCATTCCAGCTGATCATAGTGCCCAATAGTGCCATAGCATGCCAGATGGTGCCGGATCATGCCACAGAGTGCCAGATGGTGCCATACAGTGCCAATTTGGGATCAAAATTGACATGCATATGACCCTAAAATATCAAATTAATAACAAAATACACAGCACTTTCTGGCACTATGATCCATGGCACAATGGAACAAGTCTATTGCTTTTACAACAGCTTACCACCCTCAAGCCAATGGAATGATAGAGAGAGGATATGGACCACTGGTGAACTCTCTTGTCAAGACTTGTGAGAATAACACAACACTGTGGCCACAGCAATTACATCTAGCACTCTGGGCAGATAGAGTTACTACCAAGAGAACAACTGGATTATCGCCATTCAAGCTACTCTATGGGCATGACTGCATACTACCAGTTGAGTTAAACACAGTCACTTGGAACTCATTGAATTGGAGATCCAATATGCAGACTGAAGACCTCCTTACAACTTGCATACAGCAACTTGATCACCATGACTTGAATATTAGCAGAGCTGCTGAACAACTTAAGGATACACGACTAAAGAACAAGGTGCCCTTTGACAAATCACACCCAACAAGACCAAAACCACTGTCACTAGGAGACCCAGTATTACTCTATGATTCTACCTTGGACAAGTAATGGAGTCGGAAGTTTGACAACAAATTGACTGGCCCCTACCTCATTTCCAAGGTAATTGGAAATGGAAGTTATTACATATCTGAGCTTGACAACACCCAGTTGAGAGCACCAGTTGCTGGAAATCAACTTAAGTTATTCAAGCATAGGAACTTTGCACATCAAGATTAGTTTGCTTTGACCCAAGTTCAAAGCTGAGAGGGGGGTGGATGTAGTGGGGTGACAGTGACACCCACTGACAGATATGCTCATTCCCTTATTTTCTACTTCCCTATATCCCTACTACACTCATTTTAGTTTTATCCCATTTGTCTTACCCAATCAGTACTATCCCATAAGCCGGTTGACTATCACACCTGCTTACCTTATTGCATAAGTTACCCCACACTTTATGTAAGATTACTAGCTACAAGTGCTTCTATATTAGGCAAGTACCCGGGGCCAGTACCCGTGACACATGATCAATCCGTGTCACCATCCCTACCATTTCCATACCATATATGGTATCCCCATGTTACACAGGTTTCAGAATACTGATTCCTGATTGGTTGGATGTGCTGTGCCTCTTAGAACCTTCTGGCACCTACTTAGAACATTCTTAGGTCATTCTGATGTCATTAAGATTTCTATTGATATCCAATACCTTCTGGAACACCATGATTAGTAATCACTTAGCCGGTAAGAAAAGTATATAAGGGAGGCTATCCCTCAACAATAAATCATCATCCCTTTTATCAATATATTGACTTGTTGATTAGTGTGATCACTGCCACCTGCTGCTACCTGAGCTTCCAACCCCAGACCACAGGACACTCCCAGGAAACCGCGCTGACAGCCAACTGACCTTGGAGGCACCACTTGTGAGGAATACTCAGAGTAGGTATCTTTTATTATATTTGATTCTTTCCCAAGTTTGTTCTTGTACAGGCAAAGATACTTTTCTGTCATTGTAACTATTGACCACAGCTGCATTCTTATCAAGTCCCTGCTGGTGAGTTTACAGTTGTTTTGACTTTGGAAGCTTTAGTACATTGTCATCTCAAAGGACGCTGAACCCAGCACATACTTTTGTTAAGACGCCAACTAAGTTGGGGATTGTAGCTCAATAGTTTTCCCTTGACAAGCTTGTGGCTTTATTCCCCTTCACATTAGATTAGAGACAGAACCCAAGTATTCCTAGCAAGCTTTTGCCAGAGATTATTGCACCCAGTGAACACCCCACACACAAAACACTTGAGAAGTGTTGGACGTATCTCTCCCTTGGACCTATACACCACCACACTGTGCACCCTGGCATGGTACAGTGGAATAAGTCTATCACATCCATGATGGACTTTAAGGTAATATTCTTGATGAGATTGGGATATGGTAGTACCTGTGACTTGACATGTTTTCCTATCTCCCCAGACAACTGCTCTATAGGAAACTCCCAAAAGGTGGAGTAAGGCCCAATATTCTCCACACACCATACATCATTGAGTACAGAATGGATATAGTAGCAGTAGAGATCTACACTTTCAGCTTTATGTTTGTAGTATACCCATGCAAATCCCTTCACAAACTCCTTGTACACCAGCAGTAGATGCATCAAGTTGTTATTGGCAATCTGCTCCTGGATAACTATTCA
Organism: Basidiobolus meristosporus CBS 931.73; assembly: GCA_002104905.1. Lineage (NCBI taxonomy): Eukaryota > Fungi > Basidiobolomycota > Basidiobolomycetes > Basidiobolales > Basidiobolaceae > Basidiobolus > Basidiobolus meristosporus. The sequence continues at coordinate 57,698 of MCFE01000118.1, read as the reverse complement.
TGCAATGTCCACATGTGAGCCTGTGAGAAGTACCTAGTGTAGAGGATACTCTGTATTATCTTGCTAATTCTTTCAGCTTTCTCTGGTATCTCAAAGAGCTCATATAGCTTGAAATGCCCCATATACAACTTGGTCATCAATATAGGGATATTGTTGAAAAGCAAATGCATTGCTCTTGGTGGAAAGCTTTTTCTCCAACAGATACCCTCTATTGTAAGTATCTCTGGTTCCCAAATGATTCCGTATTCCAGCCAATGGCTTGTAGCTTGCCAACTTTGCTGCATTGGCAACTTGACTTGTCCTCCTATCTCCCCACACTTCCACCCCATAAGAAACTCTCAAGAGTTGAAGTATGGCCTGATATTCTCCACACACCAGGCAAGGTGGAGTAGAGAGTGGATACAGAAGCAGCAGAGATCTATGTGTTTAGCTTTATGTTGGCAGTATAATCACTCAAGTTCCATCACAAACTTCTTTCACAAAAGCTGTAGAGGCATCAAGTTGGCATTGGTGATCTACTTCTGAATATATATTCCTACAATGTCCACATGTGACTCAAATGCCTCCAATGTACTCATGGTAGAAATGGCTTCAGAAGGACACTTGAATAGACTTGTTCTGTTGGATAGTGCCACATTGAGCCATGAGTGCCAAATGATGCCATAGTGTGCCGGAGAGGCCAAGTGAGCCACTACCTGGCCACAGAGTGTGAAACATAGCTCTGCATCTTCATGCAAAGCAGCCCCTGTGTTTCACCCATTGTGTTGGAGAAAATCCATTTTTTGACCTTTTTTTTGGATCAATGTTGTGCAGGATGTGTTAGAGTACAAGCAGATTGAAGATATGCATCTGGTACTCAATACCCATGGCACTCTGAATCTAGCTCCTTTAGCTTGTATCATGTCACAAAAATGAATGGCACTATCTTGGTCCACTGGTACTATCTGGCACTATAAGTGCTTTGTATAGATCTTACTTTAGAGCTAATATTTAAATATAGTGCCAGATAGTACCAGTGGACCAAGATAGTGCCATTCATCTTAGTGACATGATAGAAGCTACAGGAGCTAGATTCAGAGTGCCATGGGTATTGGGTACCAGATACATATCTTCAGTTCTGCTGTGCTCTTACACATCCTGAGCTACATTGATCCACAAAAAAAGGTCAAAAAATGGATTTTCTCCTGCGCAATGGGTGAAACACAGGGGCTGCTTTACATGAAGATGCAGAGCTATGTTTCACACTCTGTGGCCAAGTATAGGCTCACTTGGCCTCTCTGGCACACTATGGCAGCATTTGGCACTCATGGATCAATGTGGCACTATCCAACGGAACAAGTCTAATAAATATTTATCTAGTTCATCCAGTCATTGCACTTATATAGTTGCATATGCATATGAATGTTGAATGGAGCCCGTCAGAAGTACCTAGGGTAGCTGATACTCTGTAATATCTGGCCTATTCTGCCAAATTTCTTTGATATCTCAAAGGGCTTGTTTGGCTTGAGATGCCCCAGGTACAACTTATCATCAGTATAGGAGAATTGTTGAAAGCAAATGTATTGCTCCCTGTGGAAAGCTTTTGCTACAACTGATACCCTCTATCTTAAGTATATCCAGTTTCCAAGTAACTCCATATTTTGGCCAATGGCTTATATCTTGCCAACTTTGCTGCAATTACATGCCAACTTCTGTATGTTCTCTATGTGGGATGATAATGCTCTTAGTGTTGGTGTTTGAGTAATGATATTGTTTGTGAATGATTGAGTATCCATGGATCTCACTCATTCAATAGCAATACCATCAATTGTGCTCAGAACAGCTGGCTATCTCTAATGCAGATAAAAATATGCGCCTTGACATGGCAGCTATTTACTGCTATCCTGCTGAGACTATACAAAACTCATTCAGCAATGGATACAGGTCCCTACTCAGGTTGGACAGGGATTTAGGCTCAGATGTTAGTGATACTGCCATCAGATTTCTGCTTTGATACTGTAAAATAGGTGGCAGATTAAGGTTGATGAGAATCAGTGGACAGCATGATTTGCTGGTAGCGTACTTGTTTAATAAGAATCCATCATGCACTAAAGCAAAGGCATTGTCATACATACCTTCAAAGTAGCCCTTGCATCTTAGCTCTTTGTAATGTTTGAAACACAGCAATGGTGTCCATAGATAAAGCCCACAGATAAACCTATCAAAGCATAGGAGGGAGACAATGTGGTGTTTATACCAAAGCCTAAAAATCAACATATATTGAAGATCCATTGTGGTAGGGTAGACATACCTCCCACAGACAAGTTTATTCATATAGCCATAATGATATACTTATCCATATTTTATCTTATCAGTATTATCCCATTCTTCTTTTGCCCATATTATCAGTATTATCCACATATGATGTTTACCTTGATTGGTAATTAGCATTAGTTATCCCAGATGTTATTCAGCTTTGTGGTCAGTATATGTATCTACATAAGGCAAGTACCTGCGTCAGTACCCATGACACATGACCTAAGTCTGTGTTACCATCCCTACCATTTCAATACCATATATAGTATTTCTATGTTGCACAGGTTTCAGACTACTGATTCCTCATTGGTTGGATGTGCTGTGCCTTTGGAACCTTCCAGGACATTCTCGGCATATTTTTAGCTCATAGTGATGTCATCAAGAATTCCACTGATGCCTAGAACCTTCTAGAACCTTGTCATTAGTAATCACTTGGCAATCAGGAAAAGTGTTCAAGGGAAAGCAATCTCTCATCAATAAATCATCCCTTCTATCAGTAACACTTCTACCTTATTGATTAGCAGTTGATCACTGCACCTGCATTCAACAGTACATCTCAGACCTGCCATCAAGGAGCTTTTCAGGGTAGTGCACAAGACACACAGAGGCCTTTAGAGACACTTGGAGCACCTAGGAAGCTAGAGGAGCAGGAGCTTTTACTATAATGACATCAGGAGCCCAAGGCTGAGCAGAATGCACTTGACTTGTTTCATGAGCATTATCCTGGATTCAAACAGGCAAACAGATTTTGGGCCAGCACTGGTATGCTAAGATAGTGTCTCACAAATAGCAGTAACTATCAAAGGTGGAAGAAAAAGGGTGCAATGGCCAAAAACTAGCAGCTTCCTCAAGAGCCAGCTACAAGCCCAGCCAAAAGCTCCAAACAAGTGTCAAAGAGCCATTAGGTTACCTGCAGAGTGCCAGTAAGGGTCAAGAAGGCCAAAACATATGCATCAGGGTAACATTAATTAAGAAAAAAGCTGCAGTTCTTACCAATTAGCCATGTAAGCCCAGAACAGACTGAATTTCATTGTAGTCAAGAAGAATTTCCAAGAAGAAAACAGCTTTTTTCACAGGACTTGGGAGCACAGCCAGTTGAGCTACACTCCAGTGAGGTAGATGAGTTTGCAGAGAAAGACAACTGATCTGCTACAGCCTCCATAATCCTCCATTGTTGACAGAGTGAAGATCACACCCACAGACAAAACAGCAACATCAAGAACTTACCAGACAATGATATGCCTACCGTGGAAATTTGGTGCATTGATAGGCACACCAATGGTTGCAGCACTTCTTTAAGAGCAGTTTGCAAGAAAATGCAGTTGTATATTGCATCAACTTGTTTCAAAGACTCTCAGATGAGGTGCTAGACCTTACAGTGAAGGCTGAAGACCAGGACATATAACAACCAGTGAATGAACAGTGGCATAATGCTCTAGGGTTCCTGTCAAAGTTATGGAAAGAGAGCATTGCAGCAAAAAAGCCTATCAAATTGTGGATTTTAATGGAGTCACTTGTTGAGTGTGAGGCTGAGTTTAATGTTAGTCTGGGATACAGGGACTTGTATAAGTCAAGACAATTGGCAAATGAGGTACAACTGAAGATACAATGGAAAAAAATCAATTTTTATGCATGAAAAGCAACAGAAATGGTTAAGTCAGGAAGTAAGGAGTGTGAATAGAGGCAACAGCCAATCAATGGAAACAAACATGGGAGGTGTTGGAGTGTCCAGAAGCAGAAAGTGAGAGAACTTGCAGAGAAATAATCAAGGGCCACTCATGTGATATGGTGATGAAACCTTTTGACACATTCTTCTATGAAACATAGGGTGCAAGTACTTTGAGAGAGTCTTGGCATGGTGTCCTGACAGGATCATTACCTCTAAGTCCCAGAACTTTGAGTTTGTGCTGGCCTTCTGACAGGATCATTGCATCTTATTCCTTATAGGGAGAGTATACCAACAATATCAGAAACTATTAATGGGAGAAGTGTACAGGTAAAATGGCTACAAACCAGTGACTTCTTCAAGAGCTTGTCACAAGCAGTGCCAAAAGCTCCAAGCAGGCAGCAAAGAAATATCAGGTAGCCAGAATAGTGCAAGTAAGGGACAGGCAGGGCTGACAATTCCAAACAAGCAGCAAAGGAGCATCAGGCTGCCAGGAGAGTGGAGGCAAGGGACAGGCAGACAAAAACAGATGCACAAGCCATATGAGAAGTTATTGTAATCATCCATCAAAGGTCACTGCAAAGTTAAAGTCCCATGACTAAGAGGTACTCATCCTGTCAGGACACTGTCCAGGGACTTTTGAAAAATAATTGCACCCCAAATTTCACAAAGAACTTGGTCATCACAATACACAACATCACAATAATACATAGGTGGCTGTTGACTAGTTCCCTGCCAATTTGCTCACTTTCTGATCCCAAACACTCTATCACCTCCTACATTGATGTGCATTGATTAGCTACAGCCTCATTTTCACACTCTTTACTTCCTGACCCAACTGCTTCTCTTGCTTTTCATGCATACAAATTGATTTATTTCCAATGAAACTTTGGTTGCACCTAAATTGCCAATTTTGTTGACATATACAAGTCCCTATACCCTATACTACCATTTAGCCCAACCCCTCTCTCAACAAGTAAATCATTAAAAGCCCACCACCCAAAGAGCATTTCTGCTGTAACACTCTGGTTCCACAACTTTGGCTGGAATCAAAAGGATTTATACCATTGTTCATTCACCAGTTCTCACACATCCTGGTCTTCAGCCAGCACTGCAAGGTCTAGCACCTCATCTGCCAGTCTTTGCAATAAGTCCTTGCAATATACAACTGTGCTTTCTTGAGCACTACTCTTGGAGAAGTGCTGTAACCTCATTGTGTGCCTATTAGTGTACTAAAATTCCACTCAAGGCATAAGATACCTTCCTAGCATACCAATGCTGGCCTAAAATCTGTTTGCCCATCTGAATCCCAAATAATGCTCATGGAACAAGTCAAGTGCATTCCACTTGGCCTTGAGTTCCTATTGGTCCCATAGTATGCTGGCCTTAAGGTGATGGTGCCCTAGACTTCTGACAGCCACTTGGATATTAGCCCTCTCTTCATTATTGCACTTAACTACTTCACAGATCTTCAACATCTTTTGACTTTTAGGCTTTGGTATAAGCTCCACGTGTGGCTTCTTCATCAAATCCCCTCACACTCAGCTGATTCTTGATTTCAATACTTGCCTAGCTATATGTCTTCTTGCATACATCTGATGGCATCTTAATGTAGAACATATGCCACAACTTTGTACTTAGGTTCTTCCATCTGTGTCAACTCACTGAGGTATCTAGTTTGGCTAGATTAATGAGTAGTGCCCAAATATCTGTATAAAGGCTCATCATAGGCACTTGGGCCATACTAAAATCATTTGGCAAGAACTCAAATGGATCTGACATTGACTTCTCTGGTCCAGACTGTGCTTGTGAGCAGGGGATGGGTTTTATCTGGGTTGTACCAAAGATGAGCCAAGACTTGGTACAGGGACCATAGTGATGGATTCTGAAGCCATTTCTACCTTGAGTACATTAGAGGCGTTTGAGTCACATGCGGACATTGTAGGAATATATATTCAGAAGCAGATCACCAATGCCAACTTGATGCCTCTACAGCTTTTGTGAAAGAAGTTTGTGATGGGATTTGAGTGGCTATTGCCAACATAAAGCTGAACACATAGATCTCTGCTGCTTCTGTATCCACTCTCTACTCCACCTTGCCTGGTGTGTGGAGAATATCAGGCCATGCTTCAACTCTTGAGAGTTTCTTATGGGGTGGATGTGTGGGGAGATAGGAAGGCAAGTCAAGTTGCAAATGCAGCAAAGTTGGCAAGCCATAAGCCATTGGCCAGTGTATGGAATCAATTGGAAACCAGAGATACTCAAGATAGAGGGTATTTGTTGGAGCAAAAGCTTTCCACTGGGAGCAATGCATTTGCTTTTCAACTGTATCCATATACTGTTGACCAAGTTGTACATTGGGCATTTCAAGCTAAATGAGCCCTTTGAAATACCAAAGAAATTCTAAAGAATTGGCAAGATATTACAGAGTATCTGCTACCCAAGCACTTCTCACAGGCTCCAATTAATATTTATATGCATATGCAACAGTACAAATGCAAAGACTGGATGAACTGGATATGTATTTACTCAAGTGGCATTCTGAAGCCATTCCTACCAAGAGTACATTGGAAGCATTGGGAGTCATATGTTGACATTGTAGGAATATATATCCAGAAGCAGATCACCAATACCAACTTGACGCATCTACAGCTGTTGTGCAAGGAGTTGATGACAGGATTTGAGTGGCTGCACTACAAACATAAAGCTGAATGCATAGATCTCTGCCACTACTGTATCCATTCTCTACTCCATCTTGCACAGTGTGTTGAGAATATTGGGCCTTGCTTCACCTTTTGGGAGTTTTGTATGGAGTGGATGTGTGGGGAGATATGAAGACAAGTCAAGTTGTAGGTACTACCATATCCCAATCTCACCAAGCATATTACCTTTAAGTCTGCCATTGATGTAATGAGTTGGCACATTGAGGACAGCCATGAAGAGTTGGAAAATACTGAGGACAAATGTGCACATGAAAACACCTATGCCCATAGCATTAAGAAGCTAAGCAGCCCCAATCCGTGGGAAATCAATCAGGTAATGCAAAGTTGGGTTGGGTGTAACAAGTAACTAATTTTTATTTGGAAAACTCTACCAAGGTATGCCAGATTTCTCTTGGTCACAAGCCAACTTCTACACCATTCAATATAGAATTCTTGCAAACAAAAGCAAGAGCGCACCTATATGGGGACCAGAATGCAGCAGGGAGAACAAATATATTGACTAAATACCAAAAAGTTCTTTGCAGATATTAAGGAGGTATTCATGGCAGAAGTGGCAACAACCAAGCATATGTTTGCAAGATGTGTATGATACTTTTAAACTGCAGGTATTATGATAGTCTCTAATTGGGATCCTGATGGCTGATCCAGAGCAGATCTACCCACAGGACCAAGTCATTTTTCATAGGGGTAGTAGTGGGTAGGCATATACAGAGGGGTGATTATTTAGTAGAATATATGAATGGTGCAATGGGTGGTAGAAATAGAAAATACCATTTGGTAAACTGGTATTGTAGCATTATATACAATTAGCTATAGGCCACTGTAGTGCATTATAATGCCAGCAGAGGTTTGTAAGGAGGCCAAAAGAACACCAACAAGTTCTTACCATACAAGGCAATTGGATGTATTGACCAGCTAGGTCTGCTCAAATAAATGAAGAGTGCATCAAAACCATTTGAATGCCATGTAACTCTTGTCAAAAAACTATTTAAACACTGTCATGTTTTTTACATTAATTGGCAGTAAAATCTGCAGAATGCTGTTGCAAATCCATCATGAGGTTGTGTGGAGGATCATTACTTCCAAGCCGCCAGTGTAATGACAGACACATTTTGGAACCCTGATGGCTAATCTAGATAGGATCCACCCATGGGGCCATATTATTTTCTGGGGTCTTTGAGATATTGGAAGTGATTTGGGAGGACAAGTAGATTTTGCGGTTTTCACGTAATGATTTGTTGAATGTAAAAGTGGTACTTATACTTTTACAAGATCTTGGCATAAAAAATGAAAAGAACAGACGTAGGAAGGTCCCCAGAGAATTTGTGCAAAGTTTAGGGCTATTTGGACATCTTTGAGAATTTTCATGTTCTGGGTACCTGATATTTTGGTGAAAATATTCCAAGTAAATCCCAACAGAGATATTGGTCAGTATTCTCTAGGAGTTGGAGGTAATGATCTAAGTGACTAAGTTAGGTGAGTATTTAGGTGGAGTTACAAATTTTACCACCCTCCCACTCGACTAAATACTCATACTGACTAGTCCTAATTTTGACCTAAGATATTCAGACTTGACTGTATCTAATGGTTTGGTAGATATGTCTGCAATCATTTCATCTGTAGGACAATAAATAATGTTAACTAGGTTATTCTAAATAGCTTCATTTATAAGATGATGTCTAGTATTTATATGCTTGGTTATAGCATGAAAAGTGAGATTTCCACCTAATTGTATGTATCCTTGTTTATCTTGAAATATAGTATTAGCATTTTTTGTCATAAGGCTAAATCTTGAAAAGCTTCCTTAACCACATTGCGTCTTTTGTAACTTCACAGGCTGCAATATACTCTGCCTCTGTGGTAGAAAGTGCTAGAGTTGGTTGCTTTCTTGAGTTCCATGAAATTGCTCCTTTACAGTAAAGCAAGGTGCAACCTCAGGTGGATCTTCTGTCTTCCAAATCTTGTCCCCAGTCAGTATCAGAGTATCCCTCAAGATCCTGTTCTGAATCCTTATCAGTGTATCCTAAGCAGAGATCAGCAGTTCCTTTTAGGTATCTAAAAATCTGCTTAACTGCTGCTATATGATCAGATCCATAGTTCTGATTATGCTGGCTGACAACTCCCACTGAATATGAGATAAATGGATGTGTTCCAGGCATAATTTACGTCAGACTGCTGACCATAAATTGCCAAGAAAAGTTGGGGCTTTCAGATGGCACCACACTCTCTTGATTTGGCTGAGTTTTGATGAAGTTAACATTTGTCTACATTGGGGTAGCTGCCAGTTTACAGTGTGGCATATGGTACTTCTTTAATATGTGCTGAATATACTTGGATTGGCCTAGGGTGATAGTCTGGGTACTTCTGTCTATGGAGAACTTTATCCCTAAGTAGTAACCAAGTTCTCCTGGATTCAACATCTGAACTCTTTAGATAGACTGGATTTAATATCTCTGCAATGTTTTGATGTTATTGCCAGCTATAATAAGATCATCCACGGATAGAGCTAATTGAGCTGGATATGCTCCATCTGGCTTATAGTATATACTATAGTCAGCATTACTCCATTTAAAACTCAAGGATTGCAAATAAGAATCTACCTTGCAATTCCAGGTACTTGGTGATTGTTTGGGTCCATTTAGAGACTTTTTAAGCTTGCAGACCAAATGGGGGTTATCTTGGTCAACAAACCCATCACACTGGCTTATATACACATCTTCATTAAGTTCTTCATTCAAAAATGCAGTTTTACATCCATTTGATGAATAAAAAACTTATATTTGGCTGCAATAGCCAATATCAATCTGATGAAATTAAACTTGGCTACTGGTGCAAAGGTCTCAGTATAGTCAAGTCCTTTGGTTTGAGAGAATTCTTTGGACACAGGTCAAATTTAATATCTTTCAATTGTAGTATCTGCCTTGTATTTTGTCTTAAAGACCCATCTGCAACAAACTGATTTTGGGTTAAATGGTAATTAAAACAAGTCCCAAATTTGATTTTCCATTAGGGCCTGATATTCCTCTGTCATTGCAGATCTCCAAAACATTGTCTGAGGCCTATTGTTGGCCTCTTTTATAGTTGGGAGCTTAGCAACAGGGACTGAATGGACATACACTAAGCTTGTACCCTGGTTGATATAGTAATTTTGACTATTTCATGTCTGGTTGGATCTCTGGGTATTTGATACTGGAATGATCACTTCTGTGATATTCCTGGGCACTGATTCAGGCTGAGCCACTGTTGTAGAGTCCTCTGGGGTAAAAAAACTCTCATTGCTATGCTCTGGTTCAATCCTGAAAATTGGTGGACTTAAGATCAGATTTTCTTCATCATCAGATATCATTTTTTGTGAAAATTTTGAATTTGCATCAAACAGTATATCCATGAACTTGATTAGTTTCATTGCTTTGGTATTGTAGAGTCTGTATGCTTTACTCTCATTGCAGCAGCCCAAAAGTATATATTTTGCAATTTTGACTCTAATTTTGACTGATTTCTGGACAGTTTCTTGGCATATGCTGTACACCCATATATTCTTAGATATTCTGCTCTTGGTCTGTAGCCATACCATGCTTCACATGCAGTAGAATCACAAAGTATTTTGCTATCACACATATTCTTAAGGTATATACCTGTGGCAATTGATTCCACCCAAAAGTCATAGGATAACTTTTGATCATGAATCATAGATCTTGCCAAATCAATTGTTGATCTGCTTACATGTTTGCTACCCCATTTTGCTTTGAGGAGTATTGTACAGTAGATTCTTGCTATATTCCATGGATTTTGCAGAGGTGGATGAAGAGTTTTGAGATATATTTTCCACCATTGTCTGAGCATATTTTCTTTATTTTTTCACCCGTTTCTCTCTTCACCATGGCTTTAAGCTCCCTAAGCTTAGGCCAAGCTTCTTCCTTTCTTTCTATGAAGTAGACTTACATGTATGTTGTATAACCATCAATAACTAACCTAAGTGAAGTTTTTCCATAAGTCCACACAGATCTGAGTGAGCATGATCTAATTTTTTCTCACTTTTGAATAACCCAGAGCCCTTTAAAGATTGTCTGGCTTGTTTCCCTTATATGCAGGCTTCACAGTGCTCCAAATTAGCTGGGAGAACAGCTCTTACTCTGGAAATTAGCTGCTTGTGGATCATTTGAGCAAATAATCAAAATAGATGTGTCCAAATCACCTGTGCCAAAGCATTGGTGCTTCTTCATCTAAGCTACTTACATTAACTTCCGGATATCATGGAATATAAGTCAACCCTCACAGATTCCGATCTCTGACACCCAAAGCAATATGAGCATCATTTTGATCAGTGATCCTGCATCAAGATTTGTCAAAGCTGAAACTGTGTCCTTCTGCTGTGGCCTTGCTTACAGACAGTAGGTTCTTGGCTATTTTGCATACGGAGAGTACTTCTTTAAAGGACAGTGTATGACTTTCTTTGATGTTTCCAAGGTTTACTTGGATAGTTCCTTCTCCCACTATATCAAGTATTCTATTGTCACCCATGAAAACCTTCTTAATGAGGATTTCATGATATTGGGTAAAAGTTCTTTTTGGTGTGTAAAGTGTTGAGATGCTCCGGAGTCAATATACCACATCTGAGCATCCTTGCTTGTGGTCACACTTAATGCAGATATGAATGGTCTATCTTCAGTTGTTGCAGCATTTCCAAATTGAGGCATTTTCTGCTGACTATCTCTCCTTTGAGGCACTGGTCTGATGTGTGTTCTTTCCATTGGCAGTAGTTACAAAACAAGTTGCTATTGCCTTTAAACAGTCTTAGGTGTCTTCTTTGTTGGTCATTGTTGCTAATTAAAGCATTTTCTTTTTCTTCTCATTGGCACTTTATTTTCTTAATTCTTCATCCAAGAGCCTTCCATATACATAATTTAAGGACAAATTTTTAGTTCTGGACTCTAGGGCTGATGCAAGGCCCTGAAGCTTGTCTGTCAGGCTATTCAGGATGGTTACTATCACATCCTCATCAGTAGCTGGTATGCCCACAGATTCCATTTCATCCACCAGCAGGGCAAATCTTTTAATTAGATTTTTCATTCCTTCTCCTGGCAGCATCTTTGTAGTAAAGATTTTTGTCTAGTATACATTTTCTTAACAGCCAAATATGACTGGTAGGTGTCTTCTAATGCCTTCCAGGCATCCTTTGCTGTTTTTGCTTGTGTGCATTGAATTAGCAATTTTTCTTTGACATGCAGGCAAGTGCAGTTAAAGGCACTTTGTTCTTTATTCTGGAGCTTTAAGGCTTCCTCTCCCATGTTCTTATGAGGGCATTCCTCTCCCATGACAATATCCCAAAGGCCTCTTTCTTGTGGCAGCATCATAATCTTCACCTTTTACACTAGATAGTTAGATCAATCTAACTTTTCAGCATAGTGAAAAATTCCAGTAATAGCAGTAGTAGACATTGCTGATTGTGACAGTTCGGGGCCCATAACCTGTTGTAAGTGTCTTGGAGATACTGGAAGTGATTTGAGAGGACAAGTAGATTATATGGTTTTCACTTATTGATTTATTGAATCTAAAGGTAGTAATCATACTATTGGATGGTCTTGGCATTACAAATACATAGAGTGGCTAAGGGAGGTCCCACTAGCATGTGTGCAAGGCTTGGGACTGTTTGGACAACTTTGAGAATTTTCATGTTGTGGGTACCTGGTGCTTTGGTGAAAATATTACAAGTAAATCCCAACAAGGAATTTGGTCAGTATTCTCTAGGATTTGAAGGTGATGATCTAAGTGACTAATTTAGGTGAATATTTAGGTGGAAATACAAATTTTTACAACAGTCCAATCACTAGGATCAGGGATTTACTTGCTTAATGGGCAAAATGGGATATTTGATAGCTCTGGGTGCTGATATTATGGTGAAAATGTTTTATGTAAATCCCAACAAGAGTATTGGTCAGTATTCTCTAGGATTTGGAGGTAGTGATCTCAGTGACTGATTTTGGTGAATATTCAAGTGAGTTGAAAGTTTTTACAACACATACAACACCTATATCAGAATAGAATCTCTGCCAATATTCCCACCACTATCTGTCAATTCTAATTTTCTGCACTAAACTGTTCCTTTGGCTTAGTTAAACCATTCAAGAGCTTTATTGCACTTTTCTCTTGTATAGAGCATTTATTTAGTTGAATCTATTTACATTCAACTGCTATATAAGATGTCCTTAGCAGTAAGCCATCCAAATCTTTCCATGTTGGAAGAGGCCCAAATAAATCAGGTAGAACTGACTGAGCAGCTTGGAAACATTGTGCATGAAAGAAGCAAGTTGATGCTTGTGCACTTGAAGCTTGCCAGGACAAGATCCAAGAATCAATGTAGAGATGAACTGTGGTAATGGAATACTTTCCATTACTACAATATCTTTAAACCAATATTGCACTCATTTCTTTATTTTGCATTTGATATTGTAACATACAAGCAAAAGATCAAGAATTTCCAACTTTGAAGGACAAATGCTTCAGACCCTGACAAGCAATCCACCCAACAATATTATGTTGTACAGAACACGTAGTAGCCAACACATGTTTCAAATTGCAGCTCATTTGAAGCAGTACTCAAGGAGTAATGACCAAAAGAGTCCAATTATTATATATACTATGCCTTATTGCTAGGATTACTATGGTGACTTTGATTGCATGTAACTTTTGAACCAGCCAATCAAATCATGTGAAATTCTCACAGGTGCTGTGCCTATGTCCAATCTGTTTGTATCATGTGTATTGCTTGTGCAATTGCCCAAAGACTTTGATCCTTTAGAATTTTCATATATATGACTTCCCCAGCTGAAAAAATAAAAAGAGAGCCTCTCTTTCCAGAATCACCACACTACAATTACCAGTTTAAAGGTTATAAGACTTCCCCTGCATCACTTGCACTGTTGAGTATTCTGACTTTGATTGGTACTACATCAGTAAAGAGACTGCAAAGCTCACAAGAATCCAATCTAAGTTCTACAAGAAACTACCACTTATTGTCAGAAAAGTCTTCTCTAAGAAACCCCTTTACTCTAAAGACACCCCTTTAGAGACCCCTTTAAGAGACTCCTTTACTCTAAAGAAGCCCCTTTAGGCACCCCTTTAGTGTAAAGGCCACTTTAGAGACCACTACAAGAAGCCCCTTTACTGTAAAGACACCCCTTTAAACACCCCTTTAGGTCTAAAGACCCCTTTAGAGACTTCTACAACTCACCCCTTTAGGTTAAAAGGGAGTTCAGAATTTCCATATCAGGAAATATTTGCTCAGAAAGGAGAGCGACTTCCAGATAAGGAAAAGTTACTATAAAAGTAAGTAAGCCCCTTAGTTGACAGAAGGTCAGAATGCTGCTGTAGAAGTGATAAACACCGCCTATAGTATATTTTGAGCCCAAGATTGAGGAAATTAGTGAAAGTTATATCTTCTATTGGTATATCAAACTCCCAATAAACTATTTCAGTATTAGCATACTGGAAGTAGTTGTATATTGTTGATTAGCCTCTACATTGTAGAACAAGCCCCAAACTAATCAATATACAACACAACAGAACTCCTTGAAATTATATCTGGTTGTTGAGATGAAATTAAAATTATCCAAGAAGCTCTGGCAAATGTTGCCATAATAATTGACAGCAATGAAAATTTGCCAAGCCTTGCTCTGCATCAGCCACCTAGAAGTCATGCATTTTGGTCCTCTATATCTAGATCTCCATCTAGACCTGCTATGATGGTTGTCACAAGATCTTTATATCTTTATGCAGAAGGAGTCAATACCCTCAAGAATCCTACTGAGTTTCTTTACAAGTTTAGTCATGTCTTAGCTGCACACCAGCTGGACCCTTACACCAATTGGGCTATACTACTACCTCTCTGTATCACCATGCTAGATGCTGACTGGGTTGAAGTGAATATTCCTTCCAATAGTATGTGGATAATTGCCTAACACCTCTTTTGTAGCCATTGTGAAGATCCTCTCAGGAAGTATATATGAACTGCAAATTATGGAATACTAAAATGCAAGAGGGTGGATTGGTGCAACACTTCTGTAACAGATTCCAGAGACAAATGAGATTAGCTGGAGTTAGTGATGATAATCCATTACTTACAGCTCATTTTCTTTCAAACTTCTCACACCAGCTACAGAACAATGTTGCAATTGTCAAAGCATGCAACCCTGCATGTTCTGATGACAAGATCTCAGAGATATGTACTCTTGCAAGTAGCATGATGGCAGCTGTTGGCTAGACTTCAGGCAACTCCACTCAATATCCAGCAACAACCAGAAATGAGACCAGTCATGTGACCAAGATGAAGTTAACCACTACTAAGCATTGTGAACTTCATGGGAAATGTCATCATTCTATCAGTGAGTGCAAAGGCATCACCTAGTAGTTAAACAAGTCAGGAAACACCTCAACTAAGTAGCAAAACACCAAAAGTGATAATCCATATGTGAATGACAAATGCTTTAAATGTGGAAAGATGGGACATATATTACCTGCCTGTCCTGAGAAGAACTTTACACCATTGGCAAAAAATACTCAGATCCTATAAGATCATTCAACCAATGATATGACAGGGTTTGAGGAAGCATATGCAAAAAGTATTGTTGGAAAATATCACAGTCTGTTTGAATTTCCAGCTAAATTGTAACTGTTCAAGAAATGAAGCTACCAGTCATGCAGCTAAAAGCCATAGAGGTGCCACTTACCCTCAATGGCCAATCAAATGTGGCACTACTAGATTCTGAATCATCCAACTCTATTGTATCACCTAATGTAGTCAAAGAACCCACACTGGAAGTCAAAAAATGACTGGGAAAAATCATACTTGCAGCTAAGGATCTCTCAGCTCCAAGAGTTGGTATCACCAATCCAGCCAACATACATTGTAGCTCAATGACTATAATCCATCAAATGGAAGCAATTGACATTCCAGATGGACCTCAGGTAGTCACTGGTATATCTGTTGTAAGAGTCTTGGAGATATTGGAAGTGATCAGGAGGACAAGTGGATTTTGTGGTTTTCACTTTAATGATTTATTGAATGTAAAGTAGTATATATACTTTTACATGATCTTGGCATTGCAAACATGTCAAATAGGTTAAGGAAGGTCCCAAGAGCATGTGTGCAAATATGGGGTTGTTTGGGCAACTTTGAGAATTTTCATGTTGTGAGTACCTAGTATTTTGGTGAAAATATTCTAAGTAAATCTCAACAAGGAATTTGGTAAGTATTCTCTAGGATTTGAGGTAATGATCTAAGTGACTAAGTAAGGTAAGCTTTTAGGTGGAATTCCAAATTTTTACAACACTCCCACTCAGTTAAATGCTCATACTGACTAGTACTAACTTTGACCTAAGATATTCAAACTTGTCTCTAGCTAATGGTATGGTAGATATGCCTGCAATCATTTCATCTGTAAGACAGTAAGCTATGCTAACTAAGTTATTCCCAATATCTTCACATATGAAATGATGTCTAATATCTATGTGCTTTGTTCTAGCATGCAAGGTTAGATATACATCCTTGATTCTCTTGAACTAAAGTAATAGGCATTTTTTGACATAGGCCTTAATTGGTGAAAAACTTTCTTAACCACATTGCTACTTTTGTAGCTTGACAGGCTGCCATATACTCTGCCTTGGTGGTAGAAAGTGCTACAGTTGGTTGATTTCTTGAATTCCATGAAATTGCTCCTTGACAGTAAAGAAAGGTGTAAGTGTGGTGGATCTTCTGTTGTCTAAATTTTGTCCCCAATCAGCATCAGAGTATCCCACAAGATCCTGTTCTGAATCATTTTAAGTGTATCTTAAGCTGACAGCAACAGTTCCTTTTAGGTATCTAAAAATCTGCTTAACTGCTGCTATTTCTTCAGATCCATAGTTCTGATTATGCTGGCCCACAACTCCCACTGAATATGAGATATCTGGATGTGTTCCAAGCATGATATACATCAGACTACCAGCCATAGTTTGATAAGAAAAGTCAGGACTTTCAGATGGCACCAAGCTCTCTTGATTTGCTTGAGTCTTGACCAAGTTAAGGTAAATCTCCATTGGGCTAGCTGCCAGTTTACAGTTGTCCATTTTGTACTTCTTTAGTATATCTTGAGTATACTTGGACTGGCTTAAGGTAATAGTCTGGGTACTTCTGTCTATAAAAACTTAATTCCTAAGTAGTAACTGAGTTCTCCTAGTTTGGACATCTTGAACTCCTTAGATAGGCTGGATTTAGTCTCTTCCAATGTTTCTACGTTATTAGTGGCTATAATAAGATCATCCACATATAGAGCTAATAGAACTGGATTTGCTCTATCTGGCTTACTGTATATACTCCTGTCAGCATTACTCCTTTTGAAACTCAAAGATTCCAAATAAGAGTCTATTTTGCAATTCCAGGCTCTTGATGATTGTTTGAGACCATATAGTGACTTTTTAAGCTTGCAGACCAAATGGGGGTTATTTTGGTCAACAAACCCATCACTCTGGTTCATATACACATCCTCATCACGTTCTCCACTCAAAAATGCAGTTTTTCATCCATTTTATAAATAAAAAACTTATATTTGGCAGCAATAGCCAATATTAATCTGATGGAATTAAACTTGGCTACTGGTGCAAAGATCTCAGTATAGTCATGTCCTTTTGTTTGAGAGTATCCTTTGGCCACAAGTCTTGCTTTGTATCTTTCAATTGTACCATCAGCCTTGTATTTTGTCTTGAAGACCCATATGCATCCAATTGATTTTTAGTTGATTGGTGATTTGACCAAGTCCCAAGTTTGATATTCCATCCTGGCCTGATATTCCTCAGTCATTGCAGATCTCCAAAACTTTGTCTGAGGGCTATTTAGGGCCTCTTTTACAGTCTGGGGCTTGTCAATATGGACTGGATAGGCATAGGCTAAGTTTGTACCCTCATTGATATAGTAATTTGGGCTATTTCCTGTCCAATTGGGTCTCTGGGCATTTAATACTTGAATGATCACTTCTGGGATATTTCTGGGCACTGATTCTGGCTGAACCATGGTTGTAGAGTCCTCTGGAGGGAAAAAATTCTCATTGTTTTGCTCTGATTCAATCCTGACAATTGGTGGATTTGAGATCAGATTTTTGTCATCATCTGGTGTCATTTTTTGTGAAAATCTTGCGTTTTCATCAAACAACACATCCCAGGACTTGATTAGCTTCTTTGCTTTGGTATTGTGGAGTCTGTATGCTTTACTCTCATTCCAGTAGCCCAAAAATATGCATTTTACACTTTTTGGCTCAAACTTTGACTGATTTCCAGGCAGTTTCTTAGCATATACTGTACACCTATATATTCTTAGATGTTCTGCACTTGGTCTGTATCCATGCCATGCTTCAAGTGGAATAGAATCTTGAAGTATTCTGTTGTAACTCCTATTCTTAAGATATACAGCAGTGGCAACTGATTCTGCCCAATAATCATAGGATAATTTTTGATCATGGATCATAGATCTTGCCATATCAATTGTTGATCTATTAGCATGTTTTGCTAGTCTCTTTTGCTGTGGGGAGCATGGTACAGTAGTCTCTTGCTTTATCCAATGAACTTATAGAAATGGATGAAGAGTTTGAGGTATATTCTTCACCATTGTTAGAGCATATTTTCTTGATCTTTTCACCAGTTTCTCTCTCCACTATAGCTTTAAACTCCCAAACTTAGACTGTGCTTCTTCCTTGTTCTCCACAAAGTAGACCCATGTGTATCTTGTATAATCATCAATGAAGGTGATTAAATACTTCATCCCACCTAAGGATAAATTTAGCATAGATCCACACAGATCTGAGTGAATTACATCTAATTTTTCTTAGTTTTGATTAACCCAGAGCTCTTGAACAGTTGTCTGGCTTGTTTCCCATATATGCAGGCTTCACAGTGCTCCAAATCAGCTGGGGGATCAATTTTACTCCAGAAAATAGCTCATCTTTGATCATTTTGTGCAAATAATCAAAATTGATGTGCCCAAATCTCCTGTGCCAAAGCATTGTTGTTTCTTCATTTAATTTACTTATATTGGCTTCCAAATATGATGGAATATAACTCAACCTTTATACATTCTGATCTCCAATACCCAAAGCAATATGTGTTGTAAAAATTCGTATTTCCACCTAAATATTCACCTAACTTAGTCACTTAGATCATCACCTTCAAATCCTAGAGAATATTGACCAAATTCCTTGTCAGGATTTACTTAGAATATTTTCACCAAAATACCAGGTACCCAGAACATCAAAATTCTCAAAGTTGTCCAAACAGCCCCAAACTTTGCACACATGTTCTTGGGACCTTCCTTAACCTATTCAACGTGTTTGTAATGCCAAGACCAGGTAAAAGTATAAATACTACTTTTACATTCAATAAATCATTAAGTGAAAACCACATAATCTACTTGTTTTCCCAATCACTTCCAATATCTCCAAGACTCTTACAACAGGTTATGAGCCCCAAGCTGTCACTCTCTGCAATGTCTACTACTGCTACTACTGGAATTTTTCCCTCTGCTGAAAAGTTGGATGGATCTAACGACCAAGTGTGGAAGGTGAAGATGAAGATGCTGCTACAAGAAAGAGGCCTTTGGGATATTGTCATGGGAGAAGAATGCCCTCCTAAAAACGTGGGAGAGGAAGCCTTGAAGTACCAGAAGAAAGAACAAAGTGCCTTTAACTGCATTTGCCTTAATGTCAAGGACAAATTGCTAATTCAATGCTCAAGAGCAAAAACAGCAAAGAATGCCTGGAAGGCACTAGAAGACACCTACCAGTCATGTTCAGCTGCCAAGAAAATGTATCTGAGAAGAAAATTCTTTACTACAAAGATGCTGCCAGGAGAAGAAATGAAAAATCTAATTAACAGAATTACCCTGCTGGTAGATGAGATGGAATCTGTGGGCGTATCAACTACTGATGAGGATGTGATAGTTACCATCCTGAATAGCCTGACAGACAAGTGTCAGGGCCTTGTATCAGCCCTAGAGTCCAGAACTGAAGATTTGACCTTAAATTATGTATATGGAAGGCTCCTGGATGAAGAATTAAGAAAATCAAGCACCAATAAGAAGGAAGAAGAAAATGCTTTAATAAGCAATGATAACCAACAAAGGAGGTACCCAAGACCCTACAAAGGCAACAGCAACCTATTTTGCAACTACTGCAAAAGGAAAGGACACACATCAGACTGGTGTTTCAAAAAGAGAGATTATCAGCAAAAGAAGCCTGAATATGGAAATGCTGCAACAACTGAAGATAGACTATTCATATCTGCACTAAATACGACCACAAACAAGGATTTGCAGATGTGGTATATTGACTCTGGAGCTTCTCAACACTTTACACACCAAAAAGAACTTTTTACCCAATATCAAGAAATTCCAATTAAGAAGGTTTTCATGGTTGACAATAGAACATTTGATGCAGTGGGAGAAGGAACTATCCAAGTAAACCTTAGAAGCAGTGAAGGAAGCCATACACTGACCTTTAAAGAAGTACTCTATGTACCAGAAATAGCCAAGAACCTACTCTCTGTAAGCAAGGCCACAGCAGAAGGACTCAGTTTCAGTTTTGACAATTTAGGATGCAGGATCACTGATCAAAATGGTGCACATATTGCTTTGGGCATCAGAGATCAGAATCTATACAAGTTGACTTATATTCCATCATACCTGGAAGCCAATATAAGTAACTTAAATGAAGAAACACCAATGCTTTGGCACAGGAGATTTGGACATATCAATTTTGATTATTGCGTAAAATGATCAAAGATCTGCTAATTTCTGGAGTGAAAATTTATCCCACAGCTAATTTGGAGCACTGTGAAGCCTGCATATATGGGAAACAAGCCAGACAACCGTTCAAGAGCTCTGGGTTAATCAAAACTAAGAAAAAATTAGATCTAATTCACTCAGATCTGTGTGGACCTATGCAAAATTTATCCTTAGGCAGGATGAGGTATTTAATCACTTTCATTGATGATTATACAAGATACACATGGGTCTACTTCATGGAGAGAAAGGAAGAAGCTCTGTCTAAGTTCAGGAAGCTTAAAGCCATGGTGGAGAGAGAAACTGGTGAAAAAATCAAGAAAATACGCTCTGACAATGGTGGAGAATATACCTCAAAACTCTTCATCCACTTCTGCAAAATTCATGGGATAAAGCAAGAGACTACTGTACCATACTCCCCACAGCAAAATGGAGTAGCAGAACAAGCTAACAGATCAATAATTGATATGGCAAGATCTATGATCCATGATCAAAAATTATCCTATGATTTTTGGGCGGAATTGGTTGCCACTGCTGTATACCTTAAAAATAGGAGTTATAACAGAATACTTCGTGATTCTACTCCATTTGAAGCATGGTATGGATACAGACCAAGTGCAGAACATCTAAGAATATATAGGTGTACAGTATATGCTAAGAAACTGCCTGGAAATCAGTCAAAGTTTGAGCCAAAAAGTGTAAAATGCATATATTTGGGCTACTGCAATGAGAGTAAGGCATATAGACTCTACAATACCAAAGCAAAGAAGCTTATCAAGTCCAGGGATGTGTTGTTTGATGAAAATTCAAAATTTCACAAAAAATGACATTAGATGATGACGAAAATTTGATCTCAAGTCCACCAATTGTCAGGATTGAATCAGAGCATAACAGTGAAAATTTTCTCTCTCCAGAGGACTCTACAACCGTGGTTCAGCCAGAATCAGTGCCCAGGAATATCCCAGAAGTGATCATTCCAGTATCAAATGCCCGGAGATCCAATTGGACAAGAAACAGCCCAAATTACTATATCAATGAGGGTACAAACTTAGCCTATGCCTATTCAGTCCATATTGATGAACCCCAGACTGTAAAAGAGGCCCTAAATAGCCCTCAGACAAAGTTTTGGAGATCTGCAATGACTGAGGAATATCAGGCCCTGATGGAAAATCAAACTTGGGACTTGGTCAAATCACCAATCAACTAAAAATCAATTGGATGCAGATGGGTCTTCAAGACAAAATACAAGGCTGATGGTACAATTGAAAGATACAAAGCAAGACTTGTAGCCAAAGGATACTCTCAAACAAAAGGACTTGACTATACTGAGACCTTTGCACCAGTAGCCAAATTTAATTCCATCAGATTAATATTGGCTATTGCAGCCAAATATAAGTTTTTTATTCATCAAATGGATGTAAAAACTGCATTTTTGAATGGAGAACTTGATGAGGACGTGTATATGGACCAGCCTGATGGGCTTGTTGACCAAAATAACCCCCATTTGGTCTGCAAGCTTAAAAAGTCACTATATGGTCTCAAACAATCACTGAGAGCCTGGAATTGCAAGATAGATTCTTATTTGGAATCTTTGAGTTTCAAAAGGAGTAATGCTGACTATAGTATATACTATAAGCCAGATAGAGCAAATCCAGTTCTATTAGCTCTATATGTGGATGATCTTATTATAGCCACCAATAACCTAGAAACATTGGAAGAGACTAAATCCAGCCTATCTAAGGAGTTCAAGATGTCCAATCTAGGAGAACTTAGTTACTACTTAGGGATTAAGTTCTCCATAGGCAGAAGTACCCAGACTATTACCCTAAGCCAATCCAAGTATATTCAAGATATACTAAAGAAGTACAAAATGGAAGACTGTAAACCGGCAGCTACCCCAATGGAGACAAACCTTAACTTGGTCAAAACTCAACCAAATCAAGAGAGCTTGGTGCCATCTGAAAGCCCTGACTTTCCTTAGCAATCTATGGTCGGCAGTCTGATGTATATCATGCTTGGAACACGTTCAGATATCTCATATTCAGTGGTAGTTGTCAGCCAACATAATCAGAATTATGGATCTGATCATATTGCAGCAGTTAAGCGGATTTTTAGATACCTAAAAGGAACTGCTGATATCTGCTTAAGATACACTTATAATAACTCAGAACATGATTGTGTGGGATACTCTGATGCTGATTGGGGATGAAATTTGGAAGACAGAAGATCCACCACAGGATACACCTTTCTTTATTGTAAAGGAGCAATTTCATGGAATTCAAGAAAACAACCAACCGTAGCACTTTCCACCACAGAGGCAGAGTATATGGCAGCCTGTGAAGCTACAAAAGAAGCAATGTGGTTAAGAAAGCTGCTTACAGATTTAGGCCTATGTCAAAAAACGCCTATTACTTTATTTCAAGATAATCAAGGATGTATACAATTAGGTAGAAATCCAACTTTTCATGCTAGAACCAAGCACATAGATATTAGACATCATTTCATACGTGAAGCTATAGAGAATAACTTAGTTAGCTTAGTTTACTGTCCTACAGATGAAATGATTGCAGACATATTTACCAAGCCATTAGCTAGAGACAAGTTTGAATATCTTAGGTCAAAATTAGGACTAGTCAGTATGAACATTTAGCTGAGTGGGAGTGTTGTAAGAATTTGTATTTCCACCTAAATATTCACCAAACTTAGTCACTTAGATCATCACCTTCAAATCCTAGAGAATATTGACCAAATTCCTTGTCGGGATTTACTTAGAATATTTTCACCAAAATACCAGGTACCCAGAACATCAAAATTCTCAAAGTTGTCCAAACAGCCCCAAACTTTGCACACATGTTCTTGGGACCTTTCTTAACCTATTCTATGTGTTTGTAATGCCAAGACCAGGTAAAAGTATAAATACTACTTTTACATTCAATAAATCATTAAGTGAAAACCACATAATCTACTTGTTCTCCCAATCACTTCCAATATCTCCAAGATTCTTACAACAATATGGGCACCATTTCAATCAGTGATCTTGCATCCAGAACTGTCAAAGCTGAAACTGAGTCCTTCTGCAGTGGCCTTGCTAGGTCACTCTCTGCAATGTGTACTACTGCTATTACTGGAATTTTCCCTTGGCTGCAAGGTTAGATGGATCTAACTACCAAGTGTGCAAGGTGATGATGAAGATGCTGCTACAAGAAAGAGGCCTTTGGGATATTGTCATGCAAGAAGAATGCCTTCCTGAAAATGTGGGAGAGGAAGCCTTAAAGTACCAGAAGAAAGATCAAAGTGCCTTTAACTGCATTTGCCTTAATGTTAAGGACAAATTGCTAATTTAATGCTCAACAGCAAAAACGGCAAAGAATGCCTGAAAGGCATTAGAAGACACCTACCAGTCATGTTCAGCTGTTAAGAAAATGTATCTGAGATGAAAATTCTTTACTACAAAGATGCTGCCAGGAGAAGAAATGAGAAGTTTAATTAACAGAATTACCCTGCTGGTAGATGAATAGGAATCTGTGGGTGTAACTACTACTGATAAGGATGTGATAGTTACCATCTTGAATAGTCTGACAGACATGTTTCAGAGCCTTGTATCAGCCCTAGAGTCCAGACTGAATATTTGACCTTAAATTACATATATGGAAGGCTCCTGGATGAAGAATTAAGAAAATCAAGCACCAATAAGAAGGAAGAAGAGAATGCTTTAATAAGCAATGATAACCAACAAAAGAGGTACCCAAGACCCAATAAAGGCAACAGCAACCTGTTTTGCAGCTACTGCAAAAGGAAAGGACACACATCAGACTGGTACTTCAAAAAGAAAGATAGTGAGTAGAAAGAGCCTGAATATGGAAATGCTGCAACAACTGAAAATAGACTATTCATATCTGCACTGAATATGACCACAAACAAGGATTCTGAGACGTGGTATACTGACTCTGGAGCATCTCAACACTTTACACACCAAAAAGAACTTTTTACCCAATATCAAGAAGTTCCAATTAAGAAGGTTTTCATGGGTGACAATAGAACACTTGATGCAGTGGGAGAAGGAACTATCCAAGTAAACCTAAGAAGCAGTGAAGGGAGCCATAGACTGACTTTCAAAGAAGTACTCTATGTACCTGAGATAGCCAAGAACCTACTATCTGTAAGCAAGGCCACTGCAGAAGAACTCAGTTTCAGCTTTAACAATTCTGGATGCAAGATCACTGATCAAAATGGTGCCCATATTGCTTTGGGTATTGGAGATCAGAATCTATACAAGTTGACTTATATTCCATCATATTTGGAAGCCAGTATAGGTAAATTAAATGAAGAAACATCAATGCTTTGGCATAGGAGATTTGGGCACATCAATTTTGATTATTTGCACAAAATGATCAAAGATCAGCTATTTTCTGGAGTAAAAATTGATCCCCCCGCTAATTTGGAGCACTGTGAAGCCTGCATATATGGGAAACAAGCCTGAAAACTGCTGAAGAGCTCTGTGATAATCAAAACTAAAAAAAATTAGATCTAATTCACTCAGATCTGTGTGGACCTATGCAAAATTTATCCTTAGGTGGGATAAAGTATTTAATCACTTTTATTGATGATTATACCAGATACACATGGGCCTACTTCATGGAGAGAAAGGAAGAGGCTCTGTCTAAGTTCTAGGAGTTTAAAGCCATGGTTGAGAGAGAAACCAGTAAAAAAATCAAGAAAATAGACACTGACAATGGTGAAGAATATCCCTCCAAACTCTTCATTCACTTCTGCAAGATTCATGGAATATAGCAAGAGACTACTGTACCATACTCCCCACAGAAAAATGGACTAGCAGAACATGCTAACAGATCAACAATTGATATGGCAAGATCTATGATCCATGATCAAAGATTTTCCTGTGATTTTTGGGTGGAATCAGTTGCCACTGCTGTATATCCTAAAAATAGGAGTTATAACAGAATACTTTGTGATTCTACTCCATTTGAAGCATGGTATGAATACAGACCAAGTGCAGAACATCTAAGAATACTTGAGTGTACAGCATATGCAAAGAAACTACCTGGATATCAGTCAAAATTTGAGCCAAAAAGTTTAAAATGCATATTTTTGGGCTACTGCAATGAGAGTAAAGCATACAGACTCTACAATACCAAAGCAAAGAAGCTAATTAAGTCCAGGGAGGTGTTGTTTGATGAAAATTGAGATTTTCACAAAAAATGACATCTGATGATGACAACAAAAATCTGACCCCAAGTCCACCAATTGTCAGGATTGAATCAGAGCAAAACAATGAGAATTTTTTCTCTCCAGAGTACTCTACAACCATGTTTCAGCCAGAATCAGTGCCCAGGAATATTCCAGAAGTGACCATTCCAGTATCAAATGCCCTGAGTGTTATGAATAGACACAAGGCAGGAGAGTAGGGCTAGGTTAGGCAGGACCAGGAAAGGACGTAGGTGTGGATCAACAAGGCAAGGCAGATTTCCAAGGCAAGGCTGTTTATTCAAGACCTGTGTTTATCAGACTGAGGAATACATAAGGGGGGATAGGACTATATATACTTTTTGGCAATATGGATGCCAAGAGATATTGGCTAATACTGATGGGGTTCTGGGGTGAGGCACAGTAAGTGTGCCAAGAGAGAATATACTAAAGAACAGACTTGCATATCACATGGAGATATGTCAGGGATCAGCTGATCTTGTGACTAGGTCATGTGACATGTAGTTACCATATATGGTACTGGACTATGAAACATATGATGGGAAGCTTCCATGGAATGTTCCATTGTGTAACAATGGTTTGGAATGGTCAGGAACTTTCTGGAAGGTGGTAGAAGGTTCCAGAAGGAATCTCTTAGAAATTGAGCTAGGAAGCTGAAACTTGGCATGGGTGTTCATGGTAGTCATGTGATCATGACACAGAGATCCAATCAGACAAGAAATAGCCCAAATTTCTATATCAATGAGGGTACAAACTTAGCCTATGCTTATTCAGTCCATATTGATGAACACCAGACTGTAAAAGAGGCCCTAAATAGCCCTCAGACAAAGTTTTGGAGATCTGCAATGACTGAGGAATATCAGGCCCTGAAGGAAAATCAAACTTGGGACTTGGTCAAATCACCAATCAACCAAAAATCAATTGGATGCAGATGGGTCTTCAAGACAAAATACAAGGCTGATGGTAAAATTGAAAGATACAAAGCAAGCCTTATGGCCAAAGGATACTCTCAAGCAAAAGGACTTGACTATACTGAGACCTTTGCACCAGTAGCCAAGTTTAATTCCATCAGATTAATACTGGCTATTGCAGCCAAATATAAGTTTTTTATTTATAAAATGGATGAAAAACTGCATTTTTGAGTGGAGAACTTGATGAGGATGTGTATATGAACCAGCCTGATGGGTTTGTTGACCAAAATAACCCACATTTGGTCTGTGAGCTTAAAAAGTCACTATATGGTCTCAAACAATCATCAAGAGCCTAGAATTGTAAAATAGTTTCTTATTTGCAATCTTTGAGTTTCAAAAGGAGTAATGCTGACTATAGTTTATACTATAAGCCAGATAGAGCAAATCCAGTTCTATTAGCTCTATATGTGGGTGATCTTATTATAGCCACTAATAATGTAGAAACACTGGAAGAGACTAAATCCAGCCTATCTAAGGAGTTCAAGATGTCCAAACTAGGAGAACTCAGTTACTACTTAGGAATTAAGTTCTCCATAGACAGAAGTACCCAGACTATTACCCTAAGCCAGTCCAGTATATTCAAGATATACTAAAGAAGTACAAAATGGATGACTGTAGACTGGCAGCTACCCCAATGGAGACAAACCTTACTTGGTCAAGACTCAACCAAATCAAGAGAGCTTGGTGCCATCTGAAAGCCCTGACTTTTTTTATCAATCTATGGTTGGCAGTCTGATGTATATCATGCTTGGAAAACACCCAGATATCTCATATTCAGTGGGAGTTGTCAGCCAACATAATCAAAACTATGGATCTGATCATATTGCAGCAGTTAAGTTGATTTTTAGATACCTAAAAGGAACTGTTGCTGTCTGCTTAAGATTCACTCATAAGGATTCAGAACAGGATCTTGTGGGATACTCTGATGCTGATTGGGGACAAAATTTGGAAGACAGAAGATCTACCACAGGATACACCTTTCTTTACTGTAAAGGAGCAATTTCATGGAATTCAAGAAAGCAACCTACTGTAGCACTTTCTACCACCAAGGCAGAGTATATGGCAGTCTGTGAAGCTACAACAGAAGCAATGTGGCTAAGAAAGCTTTTTACAGATTTAGGCCTATGTCAAAAAATGCCTATTACTTTATTTCAAGATATACAAGGATGTATACAACTAGGTAGAAATCCAACTTTTCATGCTAGAACCAAGCACATAGATATTAGACATCATTTCATATGTGAAGCTATAGAGAATAGCTTAGTTAGCTTAGTTTACTGTCATACAGATGAAATGATTGCAGACATATTTACCAAACCATTAGCTAATGACAAGTATGAATATCTTAGGTCAAAATTAGGACTAGTCAGTATAAACATTTAGCTGAGTGGGAGTGTTGTAAAAGTTTGGAATTCCACCTAAATACTCACCTAACTTAGTCACTTAGATCATTACCTCAAATCCTAGAGAATACTGACCAAATTCCTTGTTAGGATTTACTTAGAATATTTTCACCAAAATACTTGGTACCCAGAATATGAAAATTCTCAAAGTTGTTCAAACAGCCCCAAACTTTGCACACATGTTCTTAGAACCTTCCTTAACCTATTCTACATGTTTTCAATGCCAAGACTAGGTAGAAGTATAAATACTACTCTTACATTCAATAAATCATCAAGTGAAAACCACATAATCTACTTGTTCTCCCAATCACTTCCAATATCTCCAACACTCTTACAAAAGTTTTTGCTCCTGAGCATTGAATTAGCAATTTGTCCTTGACATTAAGGCAAATGCAGTTAGAGGCACTTTGTCCTTTCTTCTGGTACTTAAAGCTTCCTCTCCCATGTTTTTAGGAGGGCATTCTTCTCCCATGACAATATCCCAAAGGCCTCTTTCTTGTAGCAGAATCTTCATCATTACCTTCCACACTTGGTAGTTAGATCCATCCAACTTTTCAGCAGAGGGAAAAATTCCAGTAATAGCAGTAGTAGACATTGCAGAGAGTGACAGCTTGGGGCCTGTAACCTGTTGTAAGAGTCTTGGAGATACTGGAAGTGATTGGGAGGACAAGTAGATTATGTGGTTTTCACTTGATGATTTATTGAATATAAAAGTAGTATTTATACTTTTACATGGTTTTGGCATTGTAAATGCATAGAATAGGTTAAGGAAGGTCCCAAGAACATGTGTGCAAAGTTTGGGGCTGTTTGGACAACTTATCTTATTTTCATGTTCTGGGTAAATATTCTAAGTAAATCCCAACAAGGAATCTGGTCAGTATTCTCTAGGATTTGAAGGTAATGATCTAAGTGACTAAGTGAGGGGAATATTTAGGTGGAATTCCGAATTTTTACAACAATAATTAGGTATCCAAAGAAACCTATTGCAGCATGGGAGGCAGATACTGTGAATTATAGAGCAAAGTCTGAAAATCAGGAGTCACTGGAGAACTGGGAAGCTGCTGAGTGAGATGATGATGAGTAGGCAGATATACAAGATGTCATTAGAACTCTGGCATGCTATCATAAAGAAGTCAGCATGCATTGAGAAAATCAGGAACTAATAGCTAGGCTGGCTGTGCTTGACCTGCTCCACAAGCAATACACCAGATGAGGAATTAATTCTAGGGCCTTAGTCAATGGAGTTATGCCAGTTAGTATATGCTGCGGATTTTGTACCTCCATCTGGGCATTTACTTTGGCCTAGAAACTGCTGTCCTGGTCTATCCACATTTGTATTCCATAGCCATAATCTCCACTGGAATATACTTGTAAGATTTAGCCATAATGTCAGGTACTCAGTATATGGCTCCAAGCTTTGCACACATGCTCCTGGGATCTTATTGGATATATTCTGTATCCTTTAGTTTCCAATACCTTGCAAAGGATCGATGCCATGGTTGCATAGACCAGATCATCAAGTGCACATCACATAATATGCTGGATCCGCCTATCACATGCAGTATCTTTAAGATCCGTTGAAAAATATAGTGCATATGTCCGGGATCTGGATGACTCCATTATGCAGCCACTTTGTGTCAGACACTATAGCATGGTTTGCTAGTACTTTAAGGCATTCTCCAAAAAAACAAGCCCACCCATGCTCATCAAGCAGATGAGCAGCCATTTTGTAGAGTGAATCAAAGCCAGATTCCCATAGCTATATTCTGCAAGCAATCCCTATACTTCTACGCTTGTGACAACCGCTAGATCAACAGATGAACTCTCAGTGGCACCAACTACCTACTAGCTGACCACACTCCATGTCAATTACCACCGTATCAACGACAGATGTAGAATGATGCGCTAGAATGTGGCTCAGTAGGATGTACGATGGCTACCAAAGTGAAGGCGGCCCAGAAATCAGCCCATACCCAGGACAACGTCCCAACGCTGTAGGTTTACAGGTGAATAAACAGGTCGACTGGTTTGGAATTGATTGGTGTGCGAGTTGGCGGGAACGAACCAATTGTAGTGATTCGTATGCCCTTCATCGTTTGAAGAGGGTAAAATCGATGGAGATCAGCTCTTACCCGTTTGCAAGGTCCGCTGCCCAGTATTCCGGATCAGGTCGAGTCGAATCGAGTCAAGTCGAATCCGTATATGGCTAGGATCGGTAGGCGGCCAAGAGGACTACAACTAACCACCTAAGAGTGGTTACAAATGGACCTCTTTGGTACACTCCACTGCTCATTCTTGTGGAATTTTTCGGACTTCGTTTCCAAATACCTTTCCCTCATTGCTTCACCCATTCTTGGTCAGAGCATTAGCAGGCCAGCCAGAAATCCGCTGGAATTCGCACCGCTGACCTTGGAAGCTCAGGCGCAGGCGGGACATAGGGCTGCATATGAGACTAGATGATATGCCAATCCTCAGACCATGCCGTCTTCATCACCCAAGCCTCTTGTTGGATTACATAGAGATAGATCCTAACCACGCAGGCTGTAGGCACATAATATGGCAAGTGGCGTCACGGCCATTCCCCCCGCCAGGAAGTCTGGTATTTCTATTTGGCAGCAGCGCCTGCTTCGAAGAACCCTTATCTGCCACAAGGATTTCCTTATCGACCACCTCAGGCACCATTCGATGACTGACAGGGAGCCTTGCACCTCCAGTCGTCCTTCCAACGCTAGGTACTTACACCAGGTACAGAGCCACCCGTATAGAACCTGCTGGGGCCCAACAGGAGACGCAAGCAAGATCCGTAGTTCTCCGCCGATTGCACATCTGATCGTGCTACAACAATATCCGCCTGGGTCGATGAAGTTCTCGCACACAACCCAACCCGTACCACTTGGTACACCCTTCCCCCAACTCTGGAACAATCGAAGCTTCGAAAGTCGCTTAGATCACACAGTTGATCGACCAAGTGCTCATCCGATTCGTGACAGAAGATGGCGTTGCTTGGAACCTCCCGCTCATTGGTGGTTGGCGTCAGCACTTCTAGATCACCATTCTCCTACCCACCGGACACACACAAGGCACCATGGCTACACCGCCATTTTTTCGACCCCATCCGCACCATGGATTTACGCGTTTGGGGGTTGAGGGTGCATGCTGAAGCATTGGTTGGACTGGGCACCCTGGGTAAACCTCGCCATTCGTCAGGCCAACCCAATCTGCTGGCCATGCACTTCTCCGATGCAGTTACCGCCAAATCAGCTCCGCCTCGCTGTGATAGGAAGAGCTTAGATGGCCGCTGTGATAGGAAGAGCGAGGTGGGTACGTTTAGCTGGATTAAATCCTTACTCGAGCGGCCATCCATTGGTGGTATTCCATGGGCTTTTCATGAGAGACCACCTGTGGTGCATTTGATTCGCCAATGCTGGTCTGATGCTCGCATACATGACGACCCCATCGGAGTGCGAATGGATGGATTGATGGAAAATGAATCCCGCTTCTCTCCAAGTCAATGGGAATTTCCATCAGGCTGGGTTTCGGCAAATCAATATCGACGGAACGCAGCGCCGAGCCATCCACTCCGTCCCGAAAGCCCCTATCAGTCGGCAACCCTTCCAATGGCACCGTTCACTCGAGCTAACCATCTGCATCATGTGGTGGGATTCTTTGGCAACAGCAAATGGTTAGAGTGTTACTATATCCAGTTAGATCTCTGCCAGGGCTTGGCTTGGGATTTCACCAAGCACAAAGATTCCAGACTCTCTCTGGAGGGCTCAATCCTTCGCTTCCAGCCCCACCAGTCATACCCAGAAGTGTGGATGGGACCAACAACTTGCCGCCTGCTCCGGGGAAGACTTTTCCTTCGGAATACGCATCGAGAGGTAAATGAAGGGTAGGCATTGATCAAAGATCGATCAAGATCACGATGCGGGTAACGTCCGGGTACTTTGGCGGATGGGAATTGGCAACGATTTAGCAGTCGTTGGTCTAATCCCCTTGTCTTGATTTGGTATCAAACCGGACTCTCGATACCGATTAATCGAACTCCCAGTGATACAAAGTGGCCATATTTGTCAGAGATTTGCCATCTAATCTGATAGCTGAAAGTCGATGAAATCATGGCCTATTGGCGATGGATTAGGCATCGAATTAGCATCCAGCATACCACATTTCACCACAATCAGTTGGGTTGGGATTGTGAGCATGATACGGGAAATGCAGCGGACGCGAAGGGATCAAGCTGAGGTTGTTCCAGGTTATCGGCCCAGCCCGAAAGGGCGATTGGAGATGGTTCTCCGATCGTGAGCTTCCCCATGAAAACCTGTGCATACTATACCCGGGGATGAGCTCATGTCGTCATAATCACCAATCACATACTCCATCCGATGAAAAAAAATGATCTAATCACCAGCAGTTGGAGAAAAATCAAGATTTGTAGGCTTGGTAGCAACTCTCCGCCTGTAAAACGATTGGCCTTTCCAAATTGGCCCACCAAATATAGGTCCGATACAGCGTAACCAATTCCATCCACCAGTTGGTCTTATCACACATTCAATTCCATCCAACCACCAGCCTATTAGCCGCCTAAGGAGGCCGCTGATGATCCCGCCATTCCCCATCCTGGCAAGGCTTCTGCAGACCATATGCTTGTGAAATAGGCCACTAGGCGATGGGTTCCTCTTGGACCGCGACCTACAAGCTCGTAGTATCGGAATGGAGGCAGCCCATGTCCACCAAGCCGGCCCAGGCTGGCACTGTTCGAAACGATGATTTGATTTAAATTCTAATGATCGATCTTGAATAATCTGGAAACATCAATCAGGATAGAGTGGGCAGGGAACGAGATAGCCTCTGAAGTCGGAAGATACTCCGGCCTAGGCCTCGTGATGCTTTTTCGTGATCAGTTCGGATCACATGGAATGATAGAAAATTTTGGATGGTTACGTTGAAGTAGGCGCGGAAGCCAACCCAGCCCACATCTCGCCTAGCTCTGCGGAGGGCTGGCCAGCCTTCAATGTTTCTCTATGGTCATGGTTACAGACGGTTCCAACGAACGAGCCTCGGGACAGGATCGTTGATGGATTAGGCTGGAAAGGAGGTTCCACGGCATTATAGCGGAACCCGCGATATTCGCGGGATCACTTATGCCCCCCCAACGAACCAAGAATCCAGTCAGCGTCGCAGTGGCCCTTGTGCAGAATACGTCACATGTGTGCGCGAGCATTTCTCGGCCACTGTTGAGTGTAAACAACCAAGGGAAAGCAAGGTGGATGCGACATGTGAGGAATCAATTAGGTATTCAATATTTTGTTGGGTGGTTTGATAAAAGCCAAATAGTGTATGCCTGAACCAATGCTATAATACAACAAAGATATGGATATGTCACTAATAAAGAGGGAAGGGTTTGCATGAAGTAAGCATTCTTCAAAAATGTGGGTTTGATATGGGGTTTGGAGAGATGGTAGCAACATTGCGTCGTATACGTTAGCTTTCACGCGATCAAGAGCAAGTATTCCGAGCATGCGAAGAAGCACCACTCCGACTCATAATGAAATGTTTTTGTTGGTTGCTAGAAGACTCAACATAGGAGATTATTCAAGTGTGGTGAGGCTGTCTATGCACTCGTGAACTATGAGGGTGGTGGGCGAAAATTGGGGGGTTTTCTGGGAAGCGAGATGACATTTTTTTCGTAGGTATCGCGTGGGGTCCTTTCCTGCAAATGTCTCTCGTGGGATAGGTGAAGTCGATAGTGGCGCCGAAGGTTCGATTCAACGGAGAATCGTTTTTCACAACCCCGATAGGTGCATGTAAATGGCTTCTCTCCGGTGTGTGTGTACATGTGAGTTTTCAACGCACTTGGCCGCGAGAAACTGCGGTTGCAGAGCTGGCACACGTGTTTCTTCCCATCCGCCTCTGTATCAGAGGGAATAGGCGAGGTTCCCCTGGTTTGTGCTCTGCTGGATGACTCGGCTGAATCCGGCTGCGTAGACTCTTCTGCTCTGTCATTGATACTAGGCGACGGCTCTAGATCCAATCCAGATTCAAGAGCCTCAGGCTTCATCTGACTTGGATCTTTGTCGCTGGGTGACTTCTCCGTTGTTTTTTTCTGGCAATTATCGGGTCCAAATGATTTTCTCTCGGGACTTCTACTGCTACAATTAGGGGTTGATATAATATTGTTCTGTAATGATGGCACCGCCAAGGGTGTACGTGGATTTATCTCGGAATGACTTGGATCGATTTGCAAGGCGCTTAACAGCTTTTCCCAATTATCTGGTGGGCCGATATAGACTTTGGGCTCCAAGGGCGGTATATGTAGCCTATCTCCCTCCGAAGAAAAGGACTGGTTAACGGGAATATTTGGGTTGTTCCTCGGCCTACTAGAATAGGCCCAACCAATATTTTCATCCTTGTCCCTGGCACTGATAAGGTGCGAAGAGTGAGTTGACGGTGTTGGAAGGACGCTTTGGAGATGGAGGAAAGAGTGCTGATTGGAAGAGGTTGAGCTCGATCGGCCGTCGGTTGCAGCAGGCAAAGGGGAATCTCTGTCACGGTGTATGTAATTGGGGTGAGCAGTTTCGTTTCGTTTCACCTTTTGCTTCCCAGGAAATAGAAGATTTGGAGAGTTCCTTTCCATTCTCTTACAAAAAGGCGGTAAGAAACCAGTTTGGGCTTCTTGTGATTCGAAGGGATTTCGGTTTTCTAAGAGAAGAGAGGTTTACCTGTTATCTGAGGCATAGAACTCTGTCCTGACGATGGTAAGTGTTCAAAAAGGGGGGGTTTAGCAGTAGAGTCTCTTTACTTAACAAAAAGGCACAACTTACTCGTGTTCGCTACCACCACGAGACAAGAGAGTCGAAGGGGAAGACAAAAATATCACTATTGATGCGTGCACCCAATAAAGCAATGGTAAATAGAGGCAGAGTTTGAATAGACTCAACAACTACAATTATCAGGTTTCTTGAAGACAAGATTCTGGCCAACTATGGATGAAAAATTGGCTTTATCGATGAATATGTATATATATATGAATTTACATAACAAGTGTCAGATAATTGAGGAGGGGTTATTGGGTTGTACCGTTGGTAGAAATTCTACGAAGGGAACATCGTAAAATACCCGACCGATCCTGGAAAGCGATTAATCGTTGATCTCTGGCCCAAGGTGGAGAATAGAATAGTCACTCATCATGAAGGAGAGTGGATTTCGAAATACCAGCCACGGAAGACGGGTATTTACGATTAATCACAACCTCGATTATAATCCGGTAAATGGCCCGCTATTCCATGATGAGTCCCATTAAGTGTTGCATTGTTTTGCATCAGGCTAGATTAAGCTCGTGTCTCACTAAAACAGGGATCCCATGCCGTTCTGACAACCCAAATCACCCAGAAGTATTGGTCTGATCCCCTGGAATTGGATTATGTAATATCGCTGTGATAAGGAAGAGGTTGAAACATCCAGAGCTTCGATGAAACTTGGCTCTTGCAGATCAATCAGATTGCTGCATGACGTTAACATTCGATTACAGAGATTCACGAAGCTAGCAATGCTACCAGACATGCTTGCTACACTCTGCGTTTGTTTTGTATCCCCTCCCATGCCCAGCTACTCAGATACACGCCCACCACCCTAGACACACGCAATTGCCGGAAAGCGAATGCACCACACATGGGTCCTTGGAGTGCTGAAGGTCTGCGCATGTATTACTCCAGAGCCCAGCCGATACAGCGGCCTGATGGCGGAGGTGGTTCGTCGAGTTGAAGTTGGCGCACTGTGACACTGAAATCCCACCAAATAATAGTTTCTGAAGTCAACTCAACTACCAGCAGCGGTAAGACTGCTCAGTCAGGCAATGCCTGTTCTCCTCCAATGGCCAGCATCAAATCCCTCTGTAATCAAGCTCCATTCCATGCAATTCGTTTTGGCCTTATGCTCGTTTGTTTCACCGGCCCAATTCCAAAGGCAAGTTTCACTTTTGAGGAGGCTCCATAAGCATAGCGATGGTTTGAGATGCAACATGGGGTGATGGATATCCATCTGCAGAATAATATGGAAAGTAGTATCTCAACAAGCCATCTGAATTCAGTGTCACTGAGTAACCTGCTCAGGTTGGTGGAGGGTGAATCAGGGCTGAGGCAAGAAGTATATCCTTGATGGGGAACGCGCTGTTGTGGCTAAGCTCGTACATGCACCAGAATGGGTCGTATTGAGCGAGCGGCAAAATACCATTTGTACCACTCTGACGGTAACAACTAACATTTAATCTAGACGTGATGCTGGGATTTCTATCTATGCTGTTATGGTAAGTGCTGATGAACCCTCTTGGGATGGAGTATTCTTTCGGAGAATGCAAACGGGCATTTCTGCTTGGAATTCGATAAATTTGGTTATTTCAACAGCACCCATGGGTCTGCATTAACCGGAAATAGCCAATATCAATGATGGGGTTGAATAATGCAAGGGAAATCCAGATCCCAATGATTTGTAATTTGTTTCTCCAAGGAGGCAATTCAGCTCTCTAAAAGGCCGTACATCGCTGAATATACTTCTACAGCCATTATGTCTATAATGATAGCTAGCACATATGCCTGGAGCGGCTCCATAGCTAGTATTTGTATACCACTCTTGGTGAGGGAAGACTGGCAAGGGTACAGTTCGCTAGTGTTCCCACCATAAACCTTGGTCATGAAATAGAGTCCAAGTGTGTGAGTAACCGATAGCCTGATTGGATGGTGGGGATAGCAGTTTATTTTTCTTTTTCCTTTGCCTATCTGTGTCCACAACTTTCGGTTACTTGGAACCCTTCGAACAACAAAGCACAAAGGAATTTCATATTCTGGTCAAGATGTATAATTCCGAGTACATTCCACCGCTGAAGTTGGCCCTGATTCTGCATCGCCCGTGAGCATTTCGAACCAGTGGAATGCTCATCTATAGTATGAGTGGAGAACAGTTATTTTCGTTGGCTATTCAGAGTGGCTAAGCATTAGGTGCGATTGCTTGCTGACCTGCCAGCTGGTGGAGGCTTCAATAGCTGAAATAGAAAAGTTCATATCACATTGGAGGCCATTATCTAAATGCCCAGGTGCATTACGTAAATGATGCACGAAATAAGCAAAGCGACTAAATTCTCAACTAGAATAAAGCAAAATCAAATCAGCCATTTTGATTACGTAGCCAAAATTTCCTGAGGATGCGTTACGATGTGAAATCGAAGGCGATTGCGTGTATAGTTCAATTTCTTTTCCAACATAACAGTTTTTCAATACTCAGAGGGTGAATACAACTCTAACCACTTCTAAGGCACTTTTGAAGTAGATTCTAATCCCTAGGAATACCAAACTCAGAGAACCATGTCATTCATCAACGGACACCCTTTGAATCACCCCATTTCCAATCCGCTTCAAGCTCCTATTGAGCACAAATACTCCCCATATACTGACAATGGAGGGTACGTACACCATTTTATGACGAAGCTTCAGGTTGCTCCACAGCGTCACAAGAAGCATATTAACCAACTGATTTTTTGTAAATAGAACAAGTTTGGCCATTGCTGGAAAAGATTATTGTGTCATCGCCGCTGATACCCGTCAAAGCGAGGGATATATGATTAACTCCCGTTACGTTCCCAAGGCCTATCAAATGTAACAGACCCCTGTTTTATGCGTGCATATGAAACCATCTAACCAACATGCACACTTCCAATTAGCACCAACAAGGTAGTCATTGCCACCAACGGCTTCCACGCAGACGGCCTTGCTCTAGTGAAGAGAATCAAACAAAGAATCGAGGTAAGTCATGCTCCCGTTACCCCAAACACCTGGCGCGGATAAAATAGTAATCCGGAACAACTTTGACATTCGTAGTGGTACAAGCATGCCCACGATAAAGAGATGTCCATTGGTGCCATCGCTCAAATGGTCTCCATTATTCTTTATTCCAAGCGTTTCTTCCCCTATTACACCTTCATTTTGCTTGGAGGATTAGATGAGCAAGGTAACACTAGAAAATCGTGCGATTTCGGTTGAATTTGAGCTAAACAGGGTCCAATATGTGTAGGTGTCGGTGCTGTTTACAGTTTTGATCCTGTGGGCTCTTACGAAAGAGAGTCACATCGCGCTGGTGGTTCCGCTAGCTCCTTGATTCAGCCTTTCTTGGACAACCAGGTAATTCAGCGCCCAGACCGATATGTATTTAAATCCAGAGGCTAACCGCTATAATCCGCAATGTTCGTAGGTTGGCTTCAAGAATCAACAGAACGTCACCGACCGCAACATTCCGGTAGAGAGGGCCGTAAAGCTTGCACAAGATGCGTTCACCTCGGCTACTGAGCGTGATATCCATACCGGTGATTTCCTCGATCTATTTGTGGTGACCTCCGCCGGAGTTCAAATCGAAACTGTGCCATTGAAGAAGGATTAAACGCAGATGGGGTAGTCTGTCTGTTGTATGAACCTATTTTCTGCTTTATTTTACTTCGCTCTGATCATTCTTAAAACGTCAACCTCACCAGTTCAGCTATATTTTCTTTCCATCCGCAACTGCCTTCATGAGGATAGCTTCCTTTGAACAGTGGCAGTGGGAGGAAATCTATCACCTTGGAATGTTTAGGTTGAAACGAACTTCGTGTAATCTAATAAACCATTCTTCTCATACGTTGGACGCCCGATTGATCCATCTTTGTTCCGAACGGTAGCCCGCTACCCACTCTGACTTCACCTACATCCATTGCAACATGCATGAATCAGAGCTTAGTTTATTCTACACACTTTGGGGCAAAGTTGGCATGCAAATGGCGTTGTATTCTGCTTTGTACCTCGAAGAAATAGGTATAATCATGTTGAGCCGTAAGAACGTAATGTTTGCTGTTGGAGCCGAACTCCATTTCCACCAAGACCCGGAGGTAGAGGACATACATGCCCAGTAGAAGAGCGCATGGACGGGGCCCTACAATGAAGATCTCTCCTCCGTGTATACTGCTTGCTGAGGCGTAATCATTATGGCTTTTGCGGTTTTCCTGTACTGAGCCAAATTCTCAGCCGTTGTTTCAGGAAACACCACGAAGGTTTCTGAAATCTCCTCGTTTGGTATATCTCTGTGTTGGGAAGCAGTCGTGGCCACCTTGGTGTTTGAAGTGATGGATTGGACAGGCTCCATGCCGCTACGCTTGCCATGATCATCTGCTTCCTCCGAGAGTAAGGATAGTTGCTTCTCCGATGACTGGCCTTGCCTGTGGTCATTTCGTTTGTCTGAGAGTCTGGCCGACGTGGTTCTTGGAGGTATGGCTCCGTCAGTCACACCATGTGGTGTACGAGACTTGGACAGTGCGGTGCAAACCAAAGGGAAAGCCCCGGCATTCCCAGTAGTCAAGTTCTTGCCGATGGCCCAGTTGTCATCAAAAACGACTCTAACATCGACCCAGTCATTTCTGTTCAGAAATATCTCATCTTCTCGACGAGCAAAAAATGGATGTATCACAATCCGCTTACCAGTCAAGCAATCCCCCCTTCTCTGCTTTCGAGAGAAGGCGGGACATGGTGAACAGCAGCAGAAAATACACAATGCCAATACGGTAATGCCCAGAAGCGAGCAAGTGATCGCAACACCTGTCAGAAGTATACGATTCACCTGAGTATAGGTTTGTGCATGGTTCATGTTTACTGAACGCTCGGCCTTGTTGTGAGGTATACTGGTGGGAGCATTCTGACCTGTGCTGTCGACCCTCTTTGTGGGCGATGACTTCAAGGAATTCACTGTGGTTGTTGACACCAGGGGCGTCATCGTCGTTGAATTCTTTGGCGTTGTTGTGGACGCGATGGTGGATGTTGGGGTGTAAGTGGTGTTGAAAAGAAATGGATCTCTGGGAGCGGGATTCGAGACCTTGGTGGCACCGACACACAATGTCGAATTGGCTGAACAATTCTTGCAGATCTCGTTTTTGGTGGTGTACCCTACGAAACACGGGTGTCAATGAAGCAACAATCAATATGACATCGCTGTTGGATCTTACCACAGGAATGTGGCTCGTTTGCATCCCCGTCTATACAGTGCCCTTCAACCCCGTTGAAAGGATAATGGTTACACCTCTTTAGCAGAGGCAGTAGCAAACTTTCTCGATCAACACCGGCCTTTAGGCACACGTAAGTATCCATCAGTATTTTACGGACACTTTCGTAATAGTTGAGGCAGGTCTTTTTACAAAGGGGAGGCACACTCGATCCCCGGATGCATGAGGCACGGTTTGTTTCTGAAGCTATCATTGCAGCGCAAATGATACTCTGCTTGTAACGCTGCCCTACACCGGTGTAGCCTGGACATTGGAAATGGCTTTGGAATTTTGAGATCTCTCTAGGCCCTTGAATCGTGTCCATGATTGTCTGATCAAAACTGGACACATTAACCCGACTGCCATTGTTGAACTCTCCATGCTTAAATATAGAGAAACCGGCCCACTGCCCGCATGCCTTCGAACCTAAAGTCAACGATACCCGATAAGTACGTAAGCATACCATCAAGACCAGGACGAGCAAGAATATACCGCTTAATGGCAGACACCAGTCGGCTCTCACCGGGATGCTCGATAGGGTAAGGATCACATAGAATATTAACCAACAAGGCTGGAAGAAAATCTTGTTGAACATAGTAGTCCGACAAAGACCATAGTTTTCCTCCGGAATAGCTAGAGAAACAACGAATCAACCAAACGAACATTCTCTCCCGACGGGAGATTCTTGTGAGATGCGATGACGCCCAGCACCACACATGCCCAACCTCCATATAAATGGAATCCAGAAAATCGAAGTTTCAGAACAATTCAGTTCCTCACTCGTTCCGAAACGGATCAGTTGGGCAGTTTGATCAACACCGGACAATTAGTCTACTGGTCAACTGATAGGTTCAGAGCCTCCACTTGAAGATACATAGCGCAATTCAGAACATCCAGCCTTGATGCCAATCATGATAGACAAGGATGAAACGACCTCTGGATAGTAGCTCAACGGGCAGTCATCTAAGATTTAGCGAGATACCCAGATAATCACAGCAGTCGTCCATCAACCAGAGCGTGGAAAACATCAGGTATTGTGGGTGTGTCACACTTGACGCTCGAAAGCCGCCATCTCTAGAGATCTAAGTATCCTGGTGATGCAATGTCACCAACGAGTTTGAGAGGCAAAGAAATGCAACAGATCATATAGAATCAATCAGTAGCATCTCTGGCCAGCAGAGTTTGCAGCCTAACCACACCAAATCATCGTCCAACCCCCCCCCGTTTTCTTACCCAACCCCGTCACCGCTTGACAATACCAACTCTGCTCGCCAACACGTTTCACCAATAACAGGTTACCGTACAATGCAGTGTATATTTGTAGAAGGGCTCATATGACGCTCGGTATGAATATAGAGGACCGGCCAATCAATATATTAGGCAATGCCCTAATAAAATTTAAATTGTAAAGCATGAAGAGCATCAGCCACTGTCCGGAGCCGGTATTGCTTGGGA
The DNA here is from genome assembly GCA_002104905.1 of Basidiobolus meristosporus CBS 931.73. Taxonomy (NCBI): domain Eukaryota; kingdom Fungi; phylum Basidiobolomycota; class Basidiobolomycetes; order Basidiobolales; family Basidiobolaceae; genus Basidiobolus; species Basidiobolus meristosporus. The sequence goes on along the minus strand of MCFE01000118.1, from coordinate 16,109 downwards.
AACACCATAGCATCGCCGTTGTTGTCTTGACCTCAAGAACCATATAAGGCTCCGATCAGATCTTACGGTCCCCGGCAAGCTATGTGCCGGCACTGTTGAGGAGGCTAGTCTTCATAACACCTGACCCGAATGCAGATATTGGCCCAAGTGTGTATCTGTCATCAGAATACTGAGCAGCCGTAGGGGCGCAACTCGCCTCTCTGCCATGACCTTAATTATATTTAGGGTTCGCCTCAACACGTTTTGGCACGAATGTGGCCGATATAAATAGGCAAGGTTGCTCTATATCAAGTTGATACCAATGGCTTCGCTTGATGAGCACTGATCAGAAGACAATCTGCTACATACTATATATGACCAGTTACCGATGTGCAGGATTCCCATCCATTGAAGTCCATACCATAAGAGATACACGAAAATGGCAGCATGGTGACAACAATCGTTGTAACTAGTCGCCCAACCCCAAAACAGATGAATCGCTTTTGGGCCATGGGTTTAGAAGGATTATCGAGAAACGCGCTACATCCTTTCGTCCAAAAATCCCCGAACAAGCACTGGATTACTATAATGAGTTTAAAGTATTCCTTGCACTCTGGATATGTGACATCATGATCGTTTGTAGATCTCGCGGGTCATTTGCCTTGACTCAAGTCCGCAACATATATGGCAGTGGGCACATCATGTACGAAACCATCGCAACATCGCTGTGGATGCCAGATATGATCGCGTTGTTGCAGAATCCCGGGTGGCAACGCAGGAATTAGTCATCTCGTGAATGTGTGGGCAGCACCCCATGAATCAATTAGCCTGAACGTTTAACTTGGAACATGATGGCAGTATTGTTCAACCGGCCAACCCAGATTCGCTGGCGCTTCCACCGCATCACGTGACGTGCTCGGAGAAATCTCGCTGATATCTGGTTCTGAGCTGTGATCCAAAACATTCCCAATGTTTTGCAGAGCGAAAATCTTTTCCAACACCCACTCCTACAGAACCGCAGAACATTCCCTGCCAATCGATCTCCCAGTGAGCCTGCCCGACAGGCGAATTCTATTTGCCATCGGCGTAGCACCAATATCCGCACACAAGCACCCAAAGCCATTAGGCAGGCCCAGCCAATCACGCCGGGCAGTGTGTTGTCATGTAACGATACATATAATTGATATAGGGGCCGATTCCACCGCCATCGCACCCGTGGACAGAGTCACCACCCGAGCACAATCTGGAAAATGCCTGTGCTTGCTTGATTTCCCAAAACACCGCGCCGAAACCACTCAAATGGCGGCTCGGTGGGATCCAAAAAAATCCCTACAATATGGAACAATTTGGGAACAGACCTAACCTTGTTAAGCGATCACCTGTACGCAGTTTGATACATCCTAGTCAAATCTGCCACAAACGAAATCTTCGGATTTTCGCAGTTTAGCAGCGATGAGCGTACGAGCGAAGCGGACGTCCACGGTGCACAGATTTGTCATGTTACTCCTTGCGGTCGCTGGAAAACAATTTCCCAGGCGAACACCGCCCTCAATCGGTGACGAGTAATGCGGAGGGGCGACGCGCGAAGTTCGATTTCGACCCACGCGTCCGTGACCAATTGGTGGCGTCCTGACATGGCCTAGATTGTCTATATAATCAGTTGATCTCCTTTGGAAAGAATTCCACCCATGACCCATGGAAGAGGCAGATTTAAAATAGATTTATAAAGTAGGATTTCTGGAAAACCATTGGGCGATGCTCCCATTCCTTGCCAATACCGGATATCACACGCTAAGCTGCAACGAAGTCATTTCTCCATATATATATATATCGCGGCCCTACATTAAAATAGGGAATGCTGATTACTAGGATTTAAATTAGTCGTGTTTTCAATCAAGCATGAGGGAGTGATCACGTCCAATCCAAGCGACCTATGGGAGAAGAAAAGAAAAGGCAAAGAGAATAAGGGAAACAAAACGGGTAACGTAATAAGACTCGACGATTAGGTTAAATGGATACTTCCTATTGATGCGTTCCCAACCAATGGCCGGCCTTATCGCTTGCTCAGTCATTAGAGTGGGGTCCAAAGACGGATGCTGATGTCCAATGGCCATTTGGTAATGTTTTCGAACAGAGTCCAATCTTGATATAAAACTACATAAAAGGACCATTTCCAATTTGGTTATCCTCCAATTTGCCACGCAGTTTGGCCTACCTTTCGTTTTTCACACCTACCCCTCTATCCACGTAGACCTTGATTAGGAACCCTGTTAATCAGATATTTTAAGATTCCCTCTCCCTATTTGGTTCCTTACTACAAAACTATAATCACTGTTTCGGGACTTTAGAGACAATTGTGCTTTGCAAAATCCAGGTGATGAACAATCTCGCTACCAACACAATGAACAACACCGTGAACAGAGCATTCAACAACAGTGGAGTGTCTCCCATTACACCAAAGGCCGAGCAACTCGGGTCTAAGCGTGAGTTTGAAGAGGACGATGACATAGACTCCGATGAGGCCACCCCCAAAAACCAAAAAAGAGCGGGCCGTCGTAAGATCAAAATCGAGTACATCGAAGACAAGAGCCGTCGTCACATTACATTCAGCAAGCGTAAGGCCGGTATTATGAAGAAGGTAACGGGTCTTGGCGTTTGCTACCCATTTGGGTTTCCAACTAACGCACACCTATTTAGGCGTACGAGCTTAGTACATTGACCGGCACCCAGGTTTTACTCCTCGTTGTGTCCGAAACTGGTCTTGTATATACCTTCACTACCCCCAAGCTACAGCCTCTTGTTACCCAACCGGAAGGCAAAAACCTTATTCAATCGTGCCTCAACGCGCCCGATCCTGCGCAATCCAAGGAGAATACCACAGCCTCTGTAAGTGTTTCTTTGAACATACCCCAGTTCCATGGCCTTTCCACTAACGATTTGCTATAAAGCAGCCAGCACAACCACGTACTCCTCAGCCTTCCAACGTCTACGGGGGTGATGCCAATCCCGCAGTGGATCAGAACGCTGACGCCATCTACGGCGACGATAGAAAGCAGTCTTCCCAATACAATGCTGCTCTTGCCGGGTTGAACTACGGTCAGCAATATGGTGGTATTCCCAGCCAGATGCCAGCCCAGATGACACCACAGATGTCGAGCCAGCTATCGGGCCAGATGTCCAGTCAGATGCCAGGCCAGATGGCCAACTCTATGCCAAGCCAGCTACAATCCCAGATGCCTCTCAACGCTGGTAGCCTGAATTCCGGCAATTACATGAATCCAGGACAGTATTCGCAATACAACCAACAACAGGCCATGAACCCCTACGCGGCCCAAGCCAACCAGTACATGCAATCCAACAACTATTGGAGCGGCAACGCAAACCTTGGCAAGGTTCCTCAGTACCCTCAGGGAGATAAGAAGTAAAGCGCGTATGAAGCGCAAGTCAATTATTTCGTACATACATCATGCCAAGTCGGTTTGAACTATAGACATTTTTAATTTGGTCGGGTTTAGTTTTGATTTTGTTCGCCACCTTAGTTATATTGCCGGATGAAGTATATTCGTTAGTTTGATATTGCTTTACTTTGATCTTCGATTTTTGCATGTAAAATTTGCAACTCAATGCCACTTTCCTGTTATTTTTGGATTCTTCATTTTGCTTTCATTGTAGGTATGTATACTAATCATACACGATATTACAAAAATCACTGCATCACAATAGAGTAAACAAAATCTTCTTAAACGGATGCTGTTCGGATGGAAAGGCTACAAATATGGAAACTCGTGGTGGAAAGGGGTTAGATTTGGGTATTGGTGCGCGCTACCAACAATGCGGCTTTTGTTGACAGCGATAAATATGGCCATGGACGACGTCGAACCGCCAGGCATTCTCGTCCCATTTCGAAATTAATTAATCGAAATGGGAATTCCGTCGAAGCGGGATGAGCCATGGATTCCCTAGTGCGGATGATATGGTGGTGGTCACCTTGTTGAAACCGGTTGTCAGTTTTAGGATGACTCAACCCGCCAGGCAGTGATCTCAGACAATGAGCGTGGTTGGCCAATGATGGGAAAATCATTGGCATCGAGGTTTCTGGGATGGGCTGTACATGGTGTAAATGAAGGTTGCAGATCCTATACATTTGTGGCTTCCCATGGTCATTGACAAGAGTCCCTGCGAGTCATGCTAAAACATGGACTATCATCCCGCTTGTCACACCAGCCAATCTGAGCTCCATGTTTCAGCGGAGACACCCCGTGTGTCAGTATGGATGGCTGCTCGGATAGCCGATTGCTATGGATTGTTCCGGAAGGCGAGGCAACGGGGCCTGATGATCAACAGTTGGATTTGGTGGTCCCATGAAGGTGGCGTCTGGGAGAATACCAGCATGTCGTGCACAGCTCTTGCCATTCACGTGTCCATCGTGGGCTTGTGCATTCAACGGAATTGTGCTGGGTATCCTGCTAGGGTTGGTTTGCTGTCGCTCGATACTTCGCTATCATCTATCTTAAAAGGCGATCTCGCTGGATGCCGTATGGATGTTACGAAATGGGCAATGTTACAAAGCCCATCAATAGGCGGTTTCCAATTGTTTTTCCTGCCATAAATGGGGTTACCGTGGGGAAATGATATCCACTTTCAGACATGGGTGCCATTGTTATTAAAATCCATTTACTCATGGATCAGATGGCTCATGAATTCTACAATCTCCGGAACCTGGACCAGTGAGCCGAAACAAGCCAAACCTGACATGATGGGAGTCACCAAGACCGGGTTATTGGTGTTTCAACCTGGGGTGGCGCACTTGAGTATGGGGAGTTGCGGTGAATCGCGCACTGTAGATTGAAGTGTACGTAGTGATGAGAGCCTGCCCTCGCCTCTAAGTGGGGTAAACCAGGGTGATTGGACAGGGTTGGTTTCTTCGTCTTTTCTCCATCCTACTGGGAGCTACAAGGCAGGAAAAGGCCCCAAAATCGTGCCCACGTATCATCTAAATCTCTTCCGGCTATGCTACAAAAACGCAGACTTCATTTTGACAACGAAGTTGCAAAGTGGTCACATTAGGCAGTGTCTCTTAGTTATATAGTCATATAAGGGAGGTGGTTCAACTTTCAGGGAATTCGAATGAATCTTTGTTACAGTAACTCGGTCAAGCAGATGCTTGTTTCAAAAGCATTGTAGGTGTATCGTAAATTCTGATCAAGAACCTCGATCGCTGAAGCCCACTCACCGAGGAATAGATCCCTATGTCAGGCTAAGCCAGCCTAATCTAATGGGGCTAATGTTACTAACCGGACCCTGGGAAATCGGGGACTTTTTCCATGTAAACCCCATTGTCACTAAATAAATTGCCACTGCTGCTCAAGAATGTCAAAGAATAAAGTCACTGGCTTGACATGGACTGGATTTCGATACTGGTGAGTACTTTGATAGCCCTCCCCCCCACATTAGAGCGAGCCGTTGGGAGATAGCAAACATGTGATAATGCTTTGGTATTGTGTTGTGTCACGTTAATCGAAACATTTTCATTGCCATAGGTTGCTAGCCACTCCCAAATACATGTTTGCTCCAACTCAGTATATAGATACTGGTTATTGGCCATCCCTGAAACTTTCATTGTTTGGATTAGTCAGCAACACAATGGCGAATGGATTTGAAGCAAAGCAAGGCTCGCGTCTACCTTCAATCAACGATATGTCAAGGGGTGACTGGCCACAAGCTATGTTTGCGAAAGGTAGTGAGAATCTAATGACTACCAGCTCATAAAACGCAGTGCATTAACAGCTCGTGCGGGCCCTTTATAATGCGAGTACTAGGAGAGTATACGGTGGTTCGATCGACACAGATCTTGTCAACACTAGCCAGTACTAGAATTCTTCTTTTCAGGGATTATTTTTCAGCGACCCGAAATGGCCGTCAAATGGATGGTAGAGGGTGGTTAATTATATCTTTCCTATGTAATTATGACCAAGAAGTGACCTGTTACTTGAGACGATTCAATCATGTGTAGTGTTGTGGTGATAAGCTAGATCCAAGTAACCAATCCAGTCAAACAGGAGCTCTCCAGCCTGAGGATTGGATTAGTCTTGATGGCGTATAGAACGATCAGACCAAACGTTGGTTGCGAGGCCAATGCTAGACGAAAACATTGCTTGTCGAGAGCAATTAGTAGCTGAGCAGTAACAGAGTCACCAAGATTCGACAAGACAAGCCAGAGCGGAAGAATATAAAACCTGGCAATGCTCTTCCATTTGACAATAGCCTCACAGTTTGTACTTCACGAAACGATACTTCCACTGATTCCGAATTCCACAGCCCTATAGTGAACATGAAATTCCAGACTTCCGTAGCACTTCTAGCCTTAGTCTGCCTTTATGCAGGACAGATCTGCGCTCAAGATATTACATCGGCACCCGCAGCCACGGATTTTGTTAGCTCTGGTGACCAGCCTACGGCCAATGCCGTCTCCAGTGATCTCGGCACTACTGGCGGCGATGTATCGCCCACCAGTGAGGCCCCTCAAGATGATCCTGTTCCCACTGAGGTCCCGACTGACGACACCTCTGACCCAGAGGATCCTAAATCAGCTTCCGGCTCATCTGAATGTGAGGATGGGCAATACCAGTGCTCCGGGTCGAATTCACCGGAGTTTCAGCGGTGCAATACCGGGGCATGGATACAGAACACATGCTCTGATGGAACAATTTGTAAGGCTGTTCAGGATGGAGGGATTGCATGTGACTGGCCTGATACAGGTGATTCGATGGAGGAATGATTTAATTGCGTATATGTGTATCAAAGCTCATGAAGTGACGTCTATTTCTATCTCTATTGGCGACTTCCAAATCCAATAAACAAGTTTGTTTTAAAATCAAGTATTGAGGCGATGGAGCGGTTACTAGGATTCTCTAGAGCTCCTCTGCGAACAGGGAGTTTGGCTATCTAGTGCCGTGTCTTTGTGGCATATACTCTGCTCATGACTCTAATAGCCTTAAAGCAATGCGGCTCCTCATGATGCATTTGAGCATTGGCGGGAAATCAATCCCCGATGGCGATTAGATGATTAGATCACTGATAGATAGCTGTCACAGGCGTAAGGCTTGCGTTTTATGACTGATAGTGAAGCAGGATTCCAACCAAGTCAAATCTTGGCCGTTGTGGTTAACAAGATGCGTGCACGCAAGCCTAACAAACCAGTTGCTGATGCCATGACCATTGGCCCGTAGAATCTGAAGCTATTCTCAATAGAGTGGGGTATCTGAAGGGAAAGCTTAACAAGAAACCAATCGCTGCTTTTTCTATTGCCTGAACAAAGGATTTGTATCCTTAATAAGAGCTTGTGATAAATGTTGGCGTTTATCCTTGGGTCAGGGTACTTCGCAGGATGGAGCGTCATATCGACGAGTATTTCTTTTACACCAGTTGATCCGCAGGATGATGGGATCCTGTGAAATAATTAGTGGTGCATATTGTCTATTCACAGGCAGGTTATTACTAATCAGATAAGCCTGATTGCGGTGCCATGCTTTTCTAGTACTGCCATGGCATCAATTAACTTTAAACTCCGCCACTTATCAAATGTACCCAGAGCGCTGCCGTATCTACAGACTATCGGCCATGTCCCAGTTTCTTGATAGCCAACCCACCAGAATTTGTTGACTACAGCGAAGAAAGCCATCGTTCCTATCAGTGGGGCTATATATCCTCGCTTTCTGAATTGCCGAGGTAGAGCAGTATCGAAGATACTATATCTGTGAGTTATCATTGCCTCATATTGTGTAGATCCCTCGGTGTAATATTAAAGCAGCCAATCGCTGGGAGATAGCCTAGCATTTATTTTCAGACGTAAGACATGTGCGCTGCACTACACGTATCCCACAGCCGAGAATCAATTTGCTGATGATCAAGGCACATGGCATAGGAGCTGGAAATGTGGGTTTAGACTCTCATCGAATTTCATGACAAATCCATTGCTGGCAATTAGTAATCGTTTGAGACGTCCCCTCTGCTACCGTGGTCAGCCATTTCTCATTGATCTATTAGGAATGGGCCTTTACTGGCCCTATCCTAGCTATGATTGGCGGATTGTCTCCACATTGCCGATATAAAAGACTTGCCTCCAACGACTGCTTTCGTAGAGTCTGTTTCTTCTATTGTTTGCCTATCACCTACGTGTATGAAGCTACCCGATATTGACATTGGTGGTATTGTCTACGCTTAAAGTTTAGTTCTTGTCAACATAATTAGAGATGTCCAATTTTTTTTCGGCGGACTTCCTATCTACAGTGAATTCCAGTCTTTATCAGTTGCCAGACTTGGACGGAAGGGAAGTCAAAGAAGAATTGAGTCTTTGGAGTTCGGCCCAATTTACTATTGACACAGCAATGCCATTTGACCTAAGCCACAGCGCTATGGTGAACCCGACTTACGATCCCTTTAATCTTAGTTTTGGCTCCCCACCTATAAACACACCTGCTCTTAGTCAGTCCGCTGCATCACCGGTCAATAGTTTTGCTATTGAGGCGGCAGAGCTCACCAGCTTAATAGAGCCTCACCCCGCTTTCCCATTGAAGACAATCGATCCAGCTCTAGTCGAGTCTGCTCCTTCCAAAAAATCCTCAGAGGCCCCGTTCTTGCAGAACAGAAAACGGAGAAAGTCAGTGAAAGATCAGGCCAATGATGAGGACGGGAATTCCGAACATACCAACGTGGAGATGGACAAACGTCGGCGTAATACTGCTGCCTCAGCGCGATTCAGGATCAAGAAAAAAATCCGGGAGCAGGAGCTTGAAAAGACCGTTCAAGATATGACGGCTAAAGCAGAGTCCTTGGCAAGTACCGTCAAAGATTTGGAGAAAGAGGTGGAGTGGCTGCGGGCATTGCTACTGGAAAAGAACGCGGATGCGTCAAAGAACTCTTCATCACTTGCTAAATAGTGACTTCCATTACGGTCACAGCATTTGTGACCATGTTTTTATTCTTCAAATCATTGGACAATATGCATTAAATGTATGCATCGATGTTGAATCTAATGGACTATATATTGATCTAATCGAGTTTTCACCATTCGCTGAAATTGTAAATAAACTTATTCCCCACCTCATGCCTAGATCGCTTTGGCAGTGTTCATGACTTACATTCATAGAATAGTCTAATTCGTTTCCAAAGCATTGGTGAAGCCGAGGTACAGCATCCATTTTTAGAGGCGCCAAGTTGCTTCGCTCATTTGCACATCGTGGTGTGTCGAGTCCTCGAAAACTTGCTCCACTGCATACACGTTTTCTGGGATTTATGGGTTTGTTTATTTTGAGTATTGTCAGTTGCGACTTGTGAAGGCTGACAAAGCAGATGATAGATATAAACGAACTGGGATGAAATATATAGATGTAACAAGTAGTATTGAGAAAGGTTGATCTGTACACACATGTTTATATTCGTCAAAAGTCATGGTAGTTGCTGGATTTGTACGTATCCAAACGGGTACGCCGCTGCAAGACATCGATTAAGCCGTGATGCGAGACTCCCACTTCCTTGGAATACGGATAACATGGCCTCCCGAAGTAAACAAGTATTCATCGATAGGTAAGAGGTCTGTGGGTGTAAATAATAGGTATAGATATTTCATGGTTTTGGCCAGGAATTGACTACAAGGCAATACAAGATTTAGAATCACGGGTTACAGCAAAGGACTCGATTGACTTATCAATACCTGTCCATATGGTTATCTTTCGATTCACCGTTTCCAACATCCTTCAAGCCGCTGAAGCCATATTTCACTTTACAATGCTTCTCCAGAGCCTACATATTTCCATGGAAGAGTCCGGGTGTTAGGGATCCCGCTTTTTCGGCAAGCCACAATTTTACTAACCAAAAAGAACTTCCAGCCTGCCTCCTGGTATTGACGGTCCAAGGTAACCCGGTATAGCATGAACAAGCTCTCCACGATTTCTGTTAAATGTCCGTTAGCCGCCTGAATTGCTGCTGCCTCATTTGATTTGGTCTTACCAGGCCAGAGTTGATAATCTTTCTCGATGGTGTAGAAGCCATGTCTCTGGATTTCATTTTTGTGTTGAGATGAGAGCTCGTTGTATTGATCCTTCGCGGCCCAGCCTATTCTAGAAGGTGGGAGACCAGTAGTTGTGGTTTCCGCCATCCCGATACAGGTTTGAATCAGAGCCTTCGCCAGCAAAAGGTCGTCGGGGCGGTTCAGGGCTTGCGCACCAAGTGCTAGCATCCCTGGTACAGCACACGCTTCGTGATTCATGGACTGGACCATCTTGCCATCTTCATCCAAGCTTGCCAAGAAAGTGCGCTTTTCTGAATCCACGTAGATCAAATGCTTGTGGATCGCATCAGCAGCTCGCTCGTCTAATAGAGGAGTTTAGTCAATCTCTGTGAATCTTCATCGTAGTGGAACCACTTACACATAACACGGTACTGCTCTAACGTGTTGACCGAGAAAAGATATTGCTTCAGAAGCGTCTCATAGAATCGATGACCCGTGTTCTCCAAGGAGACGACTTGGCTTTTGAATTTACCACTGTCAGGGTCAAATGCTTGGGGATAAAGGCCAGGGATTTTCGTGACGCTTTGATCAAGAAAATCGATCACATATTGGGACTTCTCCAAAAAATGTCGCTTTCCGGTGACCTGCGCCAGTCTTCTAAACTCCATCTGAAGTCCGCCAATCTCGCCCAGTAAGGAGCCCTCGGTATGGGCAGCTGTCGTTGCTTCTCCGGTAATAAAATCCAACGAGGAGTATGGGATCCCTGAGGGGGATTCAAACGCTTGAGCCAACAAGTCGCCAAGCTCGGTGGCTTTTTCAAGCATGATTGCATCTTGCATTAACTCGTAGGCACCAAGGAATCCCCCGATGTATCTAGATGTGGTCTCAAAATAGGGAACCACGGTACCATGAGAAAAAGTCATATTCTTGACATGTTGCTTTCCTTGGATATAGTCGTACTGCGACGAAAGAATCAACAAAGTATCCAAGGAGTCCACTACCGTGACTCCCCAACCATTGTGGCTCAGTTTACCTTCCTTTGTCAAAGGTACAATTTCGTCCTGTCCAAACGCATTGCTGAAGTAGGCACCCCAAGTAGATAAGAGAGCAGCTCTGACCTTCGCTTGTCGTCCCAGCGAGAGCTTCTTGTGCTCTGCACTCAAGTAGTACGTGTTGGCAGGGTTCTCAAGTTTTGACTGTTCGTTGGGAAACGAGGAGTTGCTTACACTTCCAGTAAGAGTCTCGTCTTGATCGACCAAAGCGTTCTCTGAACGGTGAAAGCTGAATCTGTCAGGATTCACGACTCCCGTATGGTATAATAATAACATGCATACAGTGCAGAAGAACACAAACAACACTAAGCGACGACGAAACAATATTTTGGGGTTGAAAAGTCTCATAACCGAGTTTCCTCGAGCATTGCCGTTCCGAGTCTCGGCTGAGTGGCTAGGTAGGTCGGGCATGTTGTTTCCTCTTTCTTATGTGAAAAGTCCAAAGTTATTGGGAAAGGAGTGGTATGCTTAAATAGAACGAATGTGTGGCCACGGCTGCTAGATTATATTCGAGTGGAAGGCAGGATGGAGCGGGGGCTCGTGGCTTTTCTGTGCTTTGGCGTAGAGGAAACAAACCAAAATTGGGCAACAAATTGGTGGAATCCGAGAAGTTATCGAGGTGTGGGGAAGAGAGGAAATGAAATGGTTGGCTCCTTCGTAGATGAAAAGATGATCCTGATGAAGTCATTGTTGGCGTTATTATCATTCATAGTGAAAACCGATAGGGAACCGTGATATTGTATTACTGAGGAAATCATATTTATGATATATGGGGCTTCAACTTAATATATTTTCAAATGGCGATATTAATGACTTTCTCGCCAATGAATACCCCTATTTTAAGAAACGTTTTTCCTAATCGGGGGAAGATCCATTGGAATCGTCGCCTCTGATCCAAATCAAGTAGACAGCAAAAGTATAATTTGTTCTGCAAGACTCGTCACTGACATGTTCGTCGGAAATGCCAGTGTTACCAAGTGGATAGATAGACAGGTCGGAAATGAGGTAGCTATGCAGCACCAATGGCACCTTAAAAAGGGAAGGCAGGGTGCACCAGACCTCTATTCAACGCATAGACTCTAGTGCTATAAATAACATTTGCTAATAAGTGTCCATGTTCTTGAAGTCCGATCGCTCTCAGCGGCTCAAGTGTTCATTGGCACCATTACCACTTGGTGCTACTGGCGGTGGATGCTTCGCTACTTTTGGGTGTAGTACATCCATACAGCGCCACCAGCTCTTATCGGTAATAAGGACATATCCCCGATCCGAATAGTTGCCATTCAGTCCTGCTGATTTATTCAACGATACATTTGTTACTTGAAGCCTGCGGATTGATCAACGCGGGAGAGGGTGGAGGGTGTAGCATGCAAAAATTACTTGGTTTAGTACAAATCTGTCGACATGGTACTACATGTCCTTGAAGGTTGTTTTAAAAACAATGAAGCCAGGCTCCATCCCAATCGAACATTGACCCACTATTACTCCCCGGGCTGAGGAAGGCTAGTATCTAGTTGTTGGAGTTGGTTTGACAGGTGTTGACAAAGGCGTTTTTCACAGCATTCTTGCGTATCCCGAGTTGGGCTGAACTGATGGATCGCTCTGCTAGATTATGATTTCAACATTCAGAATGTTACAATACCCGAGGATCTGCTACACCTCTACTTTCCCAGAATTCTACTATAAATCCCATGTTCACCACTACCAGAGTCGCAGTCCCCCTCTGATCGCCAATTTTAGTATTTATTGGGTGACATATTGCTAAGAATTATATATTCAAATATCTCGAGGCAAGCTATCCTCGCTTTGTTGGAGGTATAAGGCACAAGTTTGAGGGAGGAAGCGGCTAACGGGGGATAATGAATATACAGCTGTCACATACCAAGCCTTACATGAAATTCCAAATTCTCAGCGGGGTTGGTAGCAATACATTGAGCTCGAAGCAAACGTAATACTGAGTAGAGCAGGCGAAGAGTATATTTGTCCATAAGCGGGTTGCTAAGCAAGAGTCTAGGATCAATTTCAAGATCCTGAAGTAGTGCATCGGGTATCGCTCCTGCTATTTCAGAATATTGTTCATCATACAACAGGATTGCCACCTTTCAATCAGCCAACCTTTGAGTTGTACATATCTTGGGTTGGAATGGTTTAAGTCGCCAGTGAGTAATATGGTCCACTCAAGGTGGCTGATGATAATACCTCAAATAACAGGGTAGTCAGAGTAAACACAAGGTAACAAAGGTCTGGTTTACTGCTGATCTTAATCACACGAGTTTATGTAAATCTGGGTTGTAGATATGCTACTTTTGATAGTTGGCTATGCGCCCTAAACGAGATTGAGCTCAATTACAGATCAGATACTTTGCCGCCAATTGCCAAAATCAAGACGCTACTATATGCGGATGGGATTGCGTTGTGACGATGCTTCAGTTGCTAATAGTTAGTATTGTACCTAATTGTTTATGTACGATGATGATACACTTGGTTTGTTCAGAATTGGAGGAATTTTTGCCAATCCTTCTGATTTGCACATTGAAAAGATCGAAATTTTCGGAATTTCCCCTCTCAGTGCATGGTCTGGTAATCCGATGTATGCAATGGTGGCGCCTATGCAAGATACAACCCCAACAGAAATACCATAACCAGATACCTATTCCTTGTACATCATTGAGCAACGCCAGGTGTTTTTTTGTAACCAGCAGTGGCGCATTTCGTGAGCCAGAGCAGAGAGCGAGCGTGGAAATCGTTGAGTATCTTAAAGGCATAGAGGTTATTAAAGATATGTCGGAAATGCTCCTGGGAACACCGGCAAGCAGGGCCTACCCACTACAGTTTCAAATGAATACCAGTTGCGCACCATTGGAAGAGAAAAGTGGGCCTCTCTGTTGGACAATCAACATAAGGCGTTTTCTGCTGATCAAGTTTGGCCAATTCCATTTCTCAGGGGTCAGCATAACAAATACAGTGCTTTAGAGAAGGTATAGAAATACAGAGCCGCCCAAGCCATGTTTGTGTTCAGTTGAGTATAGAAATGATAGTTTACTACTTCATTAAATACTTGGTATGTATGTTCAAAACAAACCGCTCTTATTTAATCAAGAGGAATATTACCGCAGGGCATGGGGACAAATTCGGGCCAATTGCAAATATGGACCACTTCATCATACACGAGAGAAGGATCGCAAGAATAAGAGATGCCCAAATTATCCTTACATTTGATGAATCTCGTGCAGTTTCCAGGGACTGGATAGTGGTAAATGACTCCTGGTAAACGGAAGCTATCAGGACAGGGATAAGGAATTCCTCCTTCATGTTCAGCAAAGGTGAGGTCCGAAACAGCAGCCAGGAGAGTAACTAGAAGGAATTTCAACATCTTGAATGTGGTGGACAACTCGGAAAAGGTGGCATCAGATCAACCATCCAGTATCCTTAAATACTTGGACTGATGTGGTACCATTCTTAGATGTAATCCTTCTGAGAGGTTTATGACATCGCGTGGGAACCCGCTCGAATGGTAATCACAACCAACCGTCAGAATCAGTCAGGTTAGAGAAGCGGCCGATCATCCTGCCGAGAAGCCAACCAAGAATAGAGGATGATCTTGAGACTAAGTGAAAGAGTAGACTATCAAGCCAGACTTATAGAACCCGGGAAAGATGTGTATACTGGCGGAGGGGAGAGGAGACCACCATCACGAGTATGCTGATCATTTCTCCAATACTTCTTCAACCATAGGGAAAATGAGTACCACATACTAACCCTAAGGAGGATTGTTGCTTCTCTATATGCCATCATTGATGACGCTGGGATGGAATGCAAGCAACCGAAGTAGCCTAAGACAATCACCCACAATTCATCTGTATCATTGGCTGATTGGAATGCCCCAAGTAGCAAGTTTCGAGCTAGATTTCGGGAATAGAAGAGTGTTGCATTGCCAGGAAGCTGGGAGAAGCGATCGGAGTGAGCTTGGCAAGCTTGTTCGATCCGTATCTTGAGCAAACTCGATCAACATGAATGATATCTTCCATAAAATGAAATAATTGCATTAGAAGGATAATCCATGAAATTAGGCGAGAAGGGTGACCAGCAGAGCCCCTTTAATGTATATAATCGATACGATCACAGTTCTGCAGACACGCAACCACGCACAACTATCCTACAAGCGGAAGTAGCGTCCAGTAGCAACCAGTGAGGCTCCCACCAGTCGTTCAAGGGGAGCGTCTCAGGAAAGTTTGTCTTTCGAATATTTCATAAACCGTAGCAAGCTACTTCATTCGACATCGGTATAGCTCAGGCGAGGCGATACGCTGACCGCAACTTCATAATGCGCTGGTGGATCGAGTCGAGGATATTGATACCATAGCTAACAAGGTGACCATTGCACCAAATTGCATTATGTGCAGCTGTGGGTCGCATAGTATGAATATCATGATTATACAATGATGCTTGGACTAAATTAAAAACGTCTAGCCGGCGTCTCAAAGGCCGACCTGAGGATTTCCATGATCTCACCACATTGCCATTGCATAAGAGAGGTGAGCATTGTAAGCATGAGGGTTAGTGAGGGATAGTGGACCCCGTTCGACTTCTAGAGCCCAGACAATCATTCCGTACTCTTTGCGTATGGTCAGAGCAATGGAATTTTGATGTTTCTGATTATGCTTCTACGTGTTTCCACATACATCACTCCCCTTCGGAAACCACCCTAATGCTACACTCTACCTTGAATTTCTTATATTCCTTTCTACATTACTACCGAAATTCACTACTGTGTCTGGAATATTCCATTTGAGTTTCTGGTCACGACATTTACTGTAGCGGGAGTAGTGGTGGTGGATCTAGCAGATTGCAAAGCAGCCTCAATAATTGTCTCCTGCGTCCTTGGTCTTTGCTGATTATTGATGGATTTCAGTATGCGCGGATATGTGCGATATCATTTTGTGGCGTTGGCCCCGATAATAACTGGCCGTTAGTGTGGGGGAAAGTACATCATGCATCGTGGCCATTTGGCTGGCCCCTGGTTTATTATAGACACAAGAACGCCAGGCTTGTATGCTCGTGATGTCCTA